>BMAV01016038.1:191874-204170 GCA_019973955.1 Trichonephila inaurata madagascariensis | reverse complement strand
TTCAGTACATTTGGCAGTCCCCCTTAAGGAAAATCTTGGAAATGCACTAATTTCTTTTGAAGAACTACAAACGATTTTAGCTGAAAAAGAAATAAATTCGCGTCCATTAACTTATGTTCATAATGAACCATTCCCTCTCAATCCTTCCAACTTTTTAACTGGAAGAAGATTTAACTGCCTTACCTAATTGTGTGTGTGTGGTCAGGCAAGAGAAATATTAAATTATTTAAATGTAAAAAAAGAATTAATTAAAAGATATCTTTATATCGTGAAAGGTTACTTAATATTTTTTGGAAAAGGTGGAAAAAAAAGAGTAGCTTCTTCAGTTTTAAATGATGTAGTATTATTACATGATAAGAAGGTTCCCCGACAATTGTGGAGTCTTGGAAAAATCATTGTGTGTGAGATCCGCAAGGGACAAGATGGCAAAGTAAGATCTGCCACCATTAAATTAGCAACAGGTATTATAAAACGTCATGTAATTATTATACAATCTTGAAATAGTAAATAATGAGTAAAATTTCTTCATTGATTTATATTTCCTTATTATTATTTTCTTGTGAATTGTATTGTATAATTTGATAATTATTTATTTTAAATAATATTTATGCTTTGGAATTCATTGTATTCTCTTAAATTGAATTTATTGGATTTGTAATTTGAATTTTGTTTATGTATTAGATATAATATGTATTGAAATACGGTGGATGAATTTCTTCATCGGGGCGGGAGGATGTATTGTTTAGTTTCTCAGTAATCTCTAAATGGAAATATGTTTAAACCTTCAATATCCGGTACGGGATTCAGTAAGTCTGTAAGCAACTTTGGCCAATAACGGAACCCACGAAATCGGTGGGTGTGCTTACCCACAAAATAGTAATTTTCAATTTATATTTCATTGTCTGTGTGTTGTTATAATAAATATTTAACACCTGAAAACAAACACAAAGACATATCTTGAATATGCAGAGAAATACGCGACAAGCCACATGCGATCCACAGTTCCTGTATTACTGTTATAGAGCATTGGAACTTGTCATTCTACTGGTTGCTGTGGTTGGAAGAAACGTATGATTTCTTGAATAATGTTTTATACTTAATCTGAGATATTTTGCTAAAAAAAGCAATGGGTGGGGAAAAGAGAGGGAGAGAGAGGTTTCTATTTTTTATTTCTCTGTTGTGCTGAACTTAACATGTAAGTTTGCATGATGACGGATATATATCCATCATACAGTTTAATTACTTTATACTATATATATTTATAGTAGAATTTTTTTAAATACTTTCCCCTTAATCTAGAGCAGGAATTCTCACCCTAATTTATTTCGAAAAAAGGGGTTAACACAAGAACCATTCTGCATCATCAAATTGAAAGTACACTCACATATTTTATATTTGTATTTCAAAAAGATTTTTAGAAATAGATAAACACCAATAAACTCACATTCACATAAATATTCAAGAGATTTATAAATAAGTTTTAATAACTTACTTATACTTTTCATAAATGCTATATGAGAATATTACACATAAAATTACAGTGTAATTAAAAAATATCACCATGTTTTCACACAGTAAAATATAGAAACAATATCATATCAATTTTTGTTCCCGTAATTACCTTACTTTAAAAAAAAATGATAAATCTTAAAAGAAAAAAAAAACATGTCTTTCTAGATCAAAAAAGACTCTTAGAAAACCCTATATGTAAGGTATTTTATATGCTATAAAAGCATAAGTCATTATTAAAGATATAACACAAGAAATACTACAATATTTGACAGTTGAGATTTTTTTATTGGCTTTATAACTAAGATGTCTAAGAGTAAAGTCTTCAGAGAAAGCAATGCTCTGTATTTCATAAACTTGATATTTTCCCTTCATATGAAAATGTAAATTTGCTCTATATATGTAACCAGTTTTGGAAAACACCTAGTAGAACATTTATAACGTTTTTTTCTTGGTATAAATCCATAAATGTTTCTTTAAATACCATTTTGAGAAAAACCCTTGTAGCATATTTCACAAACATAAGGCTTTTCCTTTGTATGAATAAGTAAATGTGTTTTTGAATTACCAGCTTGAGAAAATTCCTTGTTGCACACTTCACAAACAAAAGGCTTCACCTTTGTATAAATTCAAAAATGTCTTTAAATCATTACTTCGACGAAAAGTCTTGTTGCACACTTCACAAAGATAAGGCCTCTTCTTTTTGAATGAATCAATAAATGTATTTTTAAATCATTACTTCGACAAAAAGTCTTGTTGCACACTTCTCAAACATAAGACTTTTCCTTTGTATGAATAAGTAAATGTATTTTTAAATTACCACCTACCGAAAAGCTCTTGTTGCACACTTCACAAACATAAGGCTTTTCCTTTGTATGAATACGTAAATGTGTTTTTAAACTACTAGCTACAGAAAATCCCTTGTTGCACATTTCACAAACATAAGGCTTTTCTTTTGTATGAATACGTAAATGTGTTTTTAAATTACCAGCAAGAGAAAAGTCCTTTTTGCACACTTCACAAACATAAGGCTTTTCCTTTGTATGAATAAGTAAATGTGTTTTTAAATTACCAGCAAGAGAAAAGCCCTTTTTGCACACTTCACAAACATAAGGCTTTTCCTTTGTATGAATAAGTAAATGTGTTTTTAAACTACCAGCTTGAGAAAAGCACTTTTTGCACACTTCACAAACATAAGGCTTTTCCTTTGTATGAATAAATAAATGTGTTTTTAAACTGCTAGCTGTAGAAAATCCCTTGTTGCACACTTCACAAACATAAGGCTTTCCCTTAGTATGAATACGTAAATGTGCTTTTAAACTACTACCTTGAGAAAATCCCTTGTTGCACACTTCACAAACATAAGGCTTTTCTTTTGTATGAATACGTAAATGTGTTTTTAAACTACTAGCTTTAGAAAATCCTTTGTTGCACATTTTACAAACATAAGGCTTCTCTTGTGTATGAATGAGTAAATGAGCTTTTAAAGAGACATTTTGAGAAAAAAGCTTGTTGCACACTTCACAAACATAAGGCTTTTTCTTTGCATGAATAAGTAAATGTGTTTTTAAATTTCCCGCTTGAGAAAATCCCTTGTTGCACACTTCACAAACATAAGGCTTTTTAATATCATCAATATGTAAATGATGTCTTGAGTTAACCTGAGTGAAAGCCATTTTACAAATTTAAAATGTACAAGTTTTTTTCCAGACGTAACAACTAAAATCTCTATTTAAAATCAACAATGAAGAAAATCAGTCTTGCTCTGTAGTTCAGAATATTTTTATGTTAACATCCTTCTGTAAAAGAAAAAAAAAATGCATTAGATAATAATGTAGAACATGCATAATCAGAATTTTATTCTTCATTATAATTTATAAAGTAAAAATATTCAGCTGGTCATCATAGCTTTAAACAATCAGCTAAGAAATTTCCTTGTGAAATCTGAAGAAATTAGTAGACTTTTAAATAACATTTTTTTTCAAATCAATCAAAATCTAAAATATATATTAAATATTAGTTCCTAAAAATATGTTCATGTAATACTTTATCATGACAATCAGGTTCACGTGAGTAATATATAGGAAACTGAAGAAATATCATGACGAAATATGAATACCTTCCTGAAGGAGAATTCTATCGGGTTATGTACTGTGTTATGGTACACAATAATTAAGCATAAATAAAATTGGGGGGGGGGGGCGTACAATCCATTTTTGGCAATATTAAAAATTTTGAACTAAAATACTAAAAATTAAAAATATGCTGCTCTATATCAGTCTATATCGACCCCCAGGGGTCTATGATGACGCGCAAGGAATCCATGCCTTTTGGAGAAAAAATGCAGTCTGATCCCTTTAATTTTAACTAGTTCGGAATTTTAATTTTCAATGAATGGAATATACCACTTACAGATGTTATCTATTTATGAACGAAATATTTTATAATATAAATACATGTTTATCTATCTACTGTATTAATAGTAAAGAGTAAACAAACGTTCAAGAGTAAAGGCTCCAAAGGTACCAAAAGATAGGAAATAATCAGAGAAGAATCAGTTTTGACTCTTTAAATTCCGAAATTACAATTCGTTAAAAATATATTAATCGAAAATGTTAAAACAAATGATTATAATGTCAACTTCAGAGACTCCAGAAGATGGCAGGGGGTAAAAATTCCAACATTTCTGCTGTTTTTAAAACTGTTTTCTTTTCTACCTTACCACAATCGAAAAAAAAAATAATAATTCTGAATAGGATATACTGTTTATTTCACCATCATACTTTTTTTTATGCTCTTCAATATAACAGCTCTTTTTGCAATTTTTTCTAAAATGCCTTAGTTTTGACGCGATTTCAGGAATAGAAGATTCAAATTACTCTGTATCTCCTTCTCGAGATTAATCAAGCCTACATCCTAAAAAAGTGCAAGCTTTAATTTTATAAACACCGAGTTTTTTAAAACGGATGATTCCACATAACTTGTATTCACAATTTTTGAAATTTGAAATAAACATTTAATAACTTTAGTATTTCTGAAAATAATTACATTAAACTTTTTCCCCTTGTGCCAAACCTTTTTATCCTTATTTTGAAAAAAGACTGACACGTTTGCTACAATAGTAATGCACTAGCAAAACACCGCGTCATCCAATTATATCATTTGTTGAAAATTTAAATAGTAGAGTGAATGAATTTCTTCAATTAGTCATCAAACTGAATCCAAGGCAATGTAATGAATACATGGTTATATGCATAAATGTGAGAAGAAAAATTATGAGAACTTTAATCACAAAGTCATTCACACTCTAAAGTACACCGCTTTTAAAAGGCTTATACTTGTAAAGGTTTTTTTCTTTTTCTTTTTGCACTTTTGACGACTGATTGAAAGTTTTGTGATGTTAAAGATCGGGTTTTTTTAAAAAAAATTGAATCAAGTGGAAACTAGATCTTACCAATGGAACAAATTTATTTACTAAATTTAATGAGAATAACAAGCAGTTGCAAGGCGACAACCTAAATTTGATTAAACCAAAGACCATCATTTTACCATTTCTTGCCAGAATTAAATTAAACGAATATAATATTGGAAGTCATGAACTTTCCCATCTTCTCAATCTGCCAGGAACATGACATTTCAAACTACATTCACTATTTAAATGCCCTTGATTCAGATTTTGAAATTCGATTTGAGAATGTGTTGACCATGATAATATTATAGAAGGCACTTAATTTATACGGTCATATTGAAAAAAAAATGTTATATTCACAAGAGGAACTCATTGGGATAGACTCTAATGAAGATCTTAAAATACAGCTTAGAAACGGATAATCAGCAATTTTGGCTTTAAAAAGACAATGTTATTTATTGCAAATTATGGAAAAGCATGACAAAGATTTTAATTGCTTTTACTTATGAAAAAAAATTTCATCATAATTGCGAATCTCCAAAAAATAAAAATAATAATGGAGCCTATTTACCAAAGTGATTTAGGATTAGACCTAACATAATCGATACCAAATGTTGAAAAATTGTTAAAATGTATCAGATTCATTTTTCTCATAAAAATAATTGTTTTTATTATTTGTTTAATTTTTTTATGTAAAAGGTAATTAATTTTAATTTAATAAATAAATGTTTAAAATTAACAAGTGTTTAAGTATTTAAAACTACACTTCACCACAGTTACCAATTTGTTGTTGCTGCTTATGCCGCTTGATCAACAGTAACATCAGATCAAGGCCCACAAAATATATCAGAATACAGACACGTTTCTTAGCATTCAGTTGTTAAACAATTTCTTTACGGAGTCGAAATATTTTTCATATTAGGAAAGATTTTTTACTTTGATATGCAGAACCAAAAGTGGAAAGCAGAGTACATGCAATTTTCTTTTTCAACAATTAAATCCCCTAGCAATGACATTCAATTATTTACAAAATAGCTGTAAATTTATCCTTAGAATTATCTTCCAGATTATTTTGTAGTTCCGTAAATGTCCATAACTAAGAAGATGTTTGTCAAATAAGGTCTATTATCAACTTACATCCACTCAAAAATTGACAAATTTGTAGAGCAGTGCTGATTGCCACCGACAATTGTGTACCATGTGCCACAGGTCCATAGATTGCTGCCACCTGTTTTATATATAAATGTTCTTATTAACTAACCCTCTTCAATTCAAACACAATTTATATGATAAAAAAGGTGTTTCACTCATTGGGTAGGGAAGTGCATTAGATTCAACCATAAGTAATTTTGTGTATCAAAAAAAATTACATTGTTTCGGGGATCCCCTTAGAGCAAAATGAAAGTGATTTGACATAATTATAGTAAGTTTCTCTAAAAGGGGAAATGTTCACTTTCAAAATACACTGCATAAAGTGGTTTCAGCTGTACGAAGTAATATTAACTATTATTCCTAAAATAAATGTTGATGTTTCGGTTTTTCGTAAAGTTTTGAGAGAGAGAAAAGTTATTCCTTCAAATATACTTCTTCACTACCTTTCTTTTAAACTTGCTATTTTCTTTTGCGGCCACGGTAACTCGTCATGAACTCGTGTCCGATGTTCGAGCCCTGGTGCCACTAAAGCATAGCATTGAAGAGAAGCTGATGCAGGTTAAATATGTCAAGGCCCAAAGTCCTCACATTGGTGTGGTGTGGAAGTTTGGAAAGGGAGTTATCAAATCAGGTATCGTCCTCGTCACTTAACCGCGGTTCAAAATTACGTAGTCAGCCGTCAGTAGCCACCGTGTTGATTTAGAATGCAATATAAACCCTTAACGTGTGCACTTGAGTTAATTTGAGTGCGCTAAACAGAGAGTTCCAAATATGCACACTAGATATAATTATAACGAGGTTGCATTTCATGCTGCTGTAATTTTCATACTCAAATATCAGCGAGCGCCGTCTGCCCTCGTGATACTTTGAACGTTGTTTCTTATATTTTACGATTTAATCGTGAAACATCAAAAACTTGGATCAAATATTTGTATAAAAAATTAAGGTAAAAGAAATATTTAGATTTCAGAAGCAAATTACTAGAAAATTTACATAAAATTATTACAATGACACAAATATATCCAGTAGAATCCGAAAACTTTGCCATTTCATTGCGTATTCAAAGATTTAAACGTCAAGATAGATAAGCTTTGAACACAAAAGATTATTAATTAAATTTATTATTTAATTTATTATTTTAATTATAATTTATTATTTAATTAAATTTTACATACTATATACTTGGAATTATAATCAATCTGAAAAAAATCAAGGGATTTGGGGGGGGTCCGCCCCCCCCCTTGTGTGCGCCACTGATTTGTATCTGTTAGTATCCGAAACACGTCATTTACACCGATAATATCTACCATTTGGAAAACGATCCGGCAACCTTTGAGGAAGTGGGTAGTCTTCCACAGCTTCTTTCAACAGAATTTCCAAGAAAGGAAAAGCCGTTTTCCAATTAGTTTATCTTTCTCTTTTGAAGCGGTGATCCCCATTCCTGCCTGAATCACCACTATTTTTTGTGAATAGTCTATTCCAAACAATAATCTCCAATTCTATTGGTCTTACTGCTTCTTAGCAAAATCTCTCCCCAATTTCATTGGAAAGCTCCTCTTATAAAAGCTTAAATAAATATATATGTGGCTACCACTTGCTTGTCGAATCCTTTTAAGAAGAGCTGTTTGGTTTACCTTACAAATGAATAGTGATTCTGAAAATGAATGTTTGATTGAAGAGAGAAGTTCGGATGAAGAATTTTCATCCTCTGAAAGTGAGTCTGATGATGATTGTTTAGATAGTGCTAGAGACTGGTGTCAAATAGATGTTACCTCTCCTCTACCTAGTCATACTAAATTTCCATTTACTGGAAATCCAGGAATAAAAGTATGTTTCGGGGATTCTGGAGATCCTTTAGAATATTTCAACCTGTTCTTTGATGATGAAATGTTCTCATTTATTGTAGAGGAAACAAATAGATATGCCGAATCATTCTTCGAGAATACAAAATTGACACCTGCTTCTAGGGCTCTAAAATGAAAAAAAAAATAAATAAATAACAAGGAAGAGATGAAAAGATTTCTCTCTCTATTGCTCCTACAAGGTGTAGTTCAAAAACCTGTGGAAAAGTGGTTTTGATCAAAAAGACCAATTCTATCCACTCCATTTTTTGGAAAAGTTATGAGTGAGGTGCGCTATGGACTTTTGACGAAGTTCCTGCACTTTGCAAATAATGATGCGTCCAGTAGCGATTTAGATCATAACATGAAGCTAAAAAAAACAAGAGAGTTTCACGATCTAGTAGTACATAAGTTCAAATCTGTATATGTACCGAAACCGTATACATCAGTGGATGAATCGCTGATAGCATATAAAGGTCGATTAAGTTGGAAACAATATATTCCTCAAAAACGAGCTCGTTTTGGAATTAAATTGTTTCAGTTATGCGAATCAGAAAGTGGCTACATTTGGAACTCCTTGATATACACGGGAAAAGGTACTCCCTTCAACGAAAAGAGTCCTGACTCTTATCCACGAAATAAAGGGAAAGGCTATTGTTTATTCACTGATAATTTCTATACACCACCTGAATTAGCGAAATTACTGATTGACAGTAAAACGGATATCTGTGGAATTTTACGACCAAACTAAAAAGGTTTAACTGTTTCATTAAAAAGTTTCACAGTGAAGAAACTGGAAATTATAGCCTTCCAAAAGGGTAAAATGTGTGTTTTGAAGTGGAAGGATAAAAAAACCCTACATATGCTTAGCACTTTTCATAATGCTGACAAGATGGAAGTGAAAGTTAAGAAGGGGGATTCTGTGAAGCTGAAACCAAAAGCTGTGGTGTTGTATAATAACACCATGGGGGGTGTTGATAGATCACATCAGTGTCTATCTTACTATCCTGTTGCCTGAAATCAACAACGAAAATACTACAAGAAGTTTTTTCGACATCTGTTAAATCAAACTAGCTGCATGGCCTGGCGCTGCGCGGCCTTTCTCTACTTTTATAAATTTTCCCTTTCCTTCACAAAATCAGCACTTCTAATACTCTTTTTTAAAATGACTCCCCTCCTCCAGCTCCTCCGTTTAGCCTGGCGTTGCTCGGGAAACAAAAGACTTAAAAAAAATAATGCTTAAATATTTCTTGCAAAAAGGGAAATAAACGAAAAACACAATTTTTTTAAAAAAAAAAAAACGTAATTTTTTTTATCAATCTTTCTATACAGATTACGGATAAAATTGTTCTACAGACGGGATAAAAAAAGGTTTTTTTTCGGGCTTCATTTTTAAGTTAATGCCTTCAAACTTAAACAACGGTAACTTTTAAACAAAAATAATTTTTAAATATTTCTAGCAAAAAGGGAAAAAATCGAAAAACACAATTTTTAAAAAAAAAAAAAAAAAACTGTAATTTTTATAAGTAATTTTTTCAATCTTTGTACAGATTTCGAATAATATCGTTCTACACACGGAAAAAAGTTTCGTGACATTATTTTTATAAATAAAGAAGTTATTAAGTATTTAAATTTTGAGTATTTTTTTAAAAAATTGTAAAAAAAAAAGTTTTTGATATTCAATTCAAAATTTATAGGCGCACATTCTTTTCTATATATATATATAGTGTAACCTTTCATCAAACATAACGGGCTGAAAGTTAATGCCTCAAACTTAACACATCGATTGCGAACAACGGTAATTTTTAAACAAAAAATGAAACAAAAATAATGCTAAAATATTTCTCACAAAGAGATCCATATTTGAAACTAGAAACTACCGTTTGGAAAGTAGCGCGTTAAACAACTAAGCCACGCGTCTTTCGGGGAGAGGCAGTGAAAAGACCTTTAAAATAAAAAGAAAAACAGAGGTTCCATTTCGCATTGCGTTATTTGTTAAAATTTTTCTGAGCTTCATTTTTAAGTTAATGCCTTCATATATAGATTGCAAACAACAGTAATTTTTCAGCAAAAAACTTTAAAAAAAGTTATGCGCACAATGTGAGTTATTTCTAAAATTATGTCAAAAAATTTCCCTCTTTCGTAATTTGTTCCATTTCACTTATTTTTGATTTAAGACAGGTTTCTTTCCCCTCTCTATAGCCCGAACATGGTTTTTTTTAGTGTAAAATTATTATTTTATCCTTCCCTTCTTCTCACAGAGATAAGATATAGCTTTAAATTTCAATGTATGACTTGTAAAAAAAAATATTGCTTTAGAATTAAAAAATTATTAATGGGAAGCAATAAAAAGAAAACAATTCTGATATTCTAAGAGTAAAACACAAAAAACGTTCATCATTTTTTAATAATAGTTAGTTTCTAAGAATCTAAAATAATAAAATAGATTTAAGATTTTCATGACTCAATCAATCAATCATTACATATAATTAGCTTAAAAATGACCCTAAAATGTATTTTGATCCAAAATAATAGACGATGTACTTTTTAATAATAAATAATTCATTTAGTAATGAAATAATAGAAATAATCCTTTTAAAAAATATTTATATTTATTAAAATCAAATTTCTATAAGTAATAAATAAAAGAAAAATTGACAGATAGCTATTGAAACGATTGCTTTTTTCTGAACGTTTAAATGCTTGATAGATATATATAAGTTAAAAAAAAACAGTATGGGGGAGGGAACCTAGATATATATATATACATGTACTGAAAAAAACATTAAAAAAAAACCCGATCTGATTTTATTTTGAACATTTTGATATTTTATTTTAAATCTAACCTTTTTCATTCCACTGTGTTTAAAAAATTATGTAAACACGTATCTGACTAAAAAAAAGTATATTATATTCATTATTTTAACACAATAATTTTATGTATTATAATAATTTATATAATATCTTATTTATAACGTATTGTATATCATTTTATAAAACTTTTTGTAACTAATTTTAATATAAAATATTATTTAATGTTTTTTTCTTACAAAATTTACAAAAAGTATTATTTAGTAATAATTATATTTATGAAGTATATACAAATATTTATAAGTATAATATAAATATTTATTTTTCGAAGAAAACACGTTTTCAATGAAAAGACTGTAATGTTGGACTGTGTGCAGTGCCCTGTTTCGAAAAATATCACACTGTGACAGTGCTGTAAACGACATGTATGTGTCAATGTATGTAAATATTTTTTCTCAAAATTTATGGTTTAAAAAAAATGTTTTGAACAAACATATTCTTTTTGCTTTATAAATGCATATGTACACTTCTAGCTTCAGGAATGTACAATTGTTTAGATAAACTTTTGGCATTGTAAAAGGCATTTTGCTTTGACTAAGCATTTTACGTAAAAGTTTAATATTATTTCTTATACTTCTTCGATATTTTTTACTATTTATATACCTGTTAAAATTATTTTTTATAAAAGTTTATTTGTAATTGATTGTAAATTGAATAAAACCTTTCCTTACAATTATACATATTTGAGGATGAAATCCGATTTACTTTATTCAGGAAATTTTTAGTAAACTTCATTTTCTTAGCCAACTTATTTGTTTTAAAAACATGCATATTTGTGCATTGTATAATGAAATTTCTAACTATCTAAAATTATGCCTGGCTTTTTTCTCCATTAAATTCTTTTAGGATTTTACAAATTATCTTGCCATTATTCATTATGTACTTAAAAAGGAAAAATATTTCTAAACAAATAATTTTTGGCCTCATAAATATATAATTGTTTTTAGCTACAGTTTGGAAAATGCATTGAAATTAGTAGCAGGACAGGATTTTTACATATTATGAATGTGTTTTTGACTGCCACTATGTTATATATTTATCTTTCATTCTTTTTACAGTATGAGAAGACATCGTAAACAGTTTTGTCACAGTAAAATTAATTTTTGTTTTATATTCAGATTATACTATTATATTGATTCTGAAAATAATAGGTTAGTTTGACAAGCCTTTCACAATTTTAAAGCATTGAACATATTTGAAGTTTTTAAAACTTTTATAAAATGCTAAATTTTTAAAAATATTTAATTATTGTAAGTGATGTATATTGCATAGATTATTGGAAACAAAAAGTATAAAATTTAAAATCGATCTCCTAGTTGAATTTTAATAATTATTTTTATAGCTAAACCTGGAAAAAACATGAAATTTTTTAAAATATTAACATTAAGATATTTTTAAAAAATAACTAGAACTCTCAGACCTAAATCCATAAGAACTTTTATGGAACATATGTTAGGGAATATTTACAAGATATTTCAAGACTCTATCTTGAACAGGAAAAACGCCTTAGGAAT
>BMAV01016038.1:170909-186761 GCA_019973955.1 Trichonephila inaurata madagascariensis | reverse complement strand
AGGCAGGAACCACACTTCACAGAAGTCTATAAATTTAATCATTTGATACTTGGTCAACATGTTATCTACAAAATAAATTTTGTTGTGCTATCTCTTGTCTTTTTTGGTGTTGCATTTACGGTGGCCAGCAGTGCATAATCATATATTATTATATCATATCATATATTATTATTTTTATTTAAAATCTGTTCAGCAAAACTCAGTCACTTCAATGTTATTAAAATTGGAAATATATATTTTAACTGACCTCCACTTCGTAGCGGCAGAAACCCTTGGTGAATGGTAATCCAGATGTTGTTGTCAGTTGGGATTTGCACTAGTAAAATTTTATTTATTTATTTTTCTTTCCCATGTTGGTACTGGTACTTCACTATTATTCGAAGGTGGTCAAATCACTGTATTATTGGAATTAATTCACAATACCATTCGGAGAAGAAGAATACTTTTTTTTCTGTCGAAAGAGAGTGACGTCTTTCTTCACGGACTCTGGAACACTTTTTTTCCCTCCGCCATTAAAACGTTGTTTCTTTCATTCACGGCAATCCGGCCCCTTTAGCGTAGAGAGTAATATCATTCGACGGAGTCCTATAATCGTTATTTAGAGCACTTTTCTCGATGGTTGGTATACTTTGCGTTTTCAACAGAGATGTACAGCGCAGTCGGAATCCCATAAAATTCTCTATAGCACTTCTTACAAAAGTTGGCATATTGGAAGTTCGTTTTTATTTTAAATTTGTTTTTATTACTAAGAATAGCTTTATGTTAAAATTCGAAATCCATTATCAGGTAAATCCTGCTGGCTTTATTTCTGACATGATTTGAAGTCAGAAACAGACTTAGTTTTTAAAAATTATCTTTATTTGATGAAAGTTAGACATATTCTGACGCAAAGAGGCAGAGAGAAAAAAGAACGCCAAAGTGAAATCTAAGTGTATTATCACTTAAACCCAGATGTGAGAAGTACCTCTGATTTTATGAGTGTACTTGAAAGTTAATGCTGACAGATATGGCTATTAAATATAACGATCTGGAATTAGACATGTTTATTGGCTTGGCCATATGTTCCTAAGAAATAAATGGGTGATTGGTTTCATATTTGAAGAGGTAAGGTAAAAAAATAAAAGGTAAGTGCTAGATAAGGAATTTAATTTTTAATCTAATTTAATTATCCTTACATATATTGTACTGAATAGACTTCCTGATTTTGATGCTCTTTCTTGGTTTAGGCAATCTTTAGTTTTGATATACTGTATCAGTTCTATACATTGGAATATTTTTTTTCCATTTCATTTGTGAATTTTGATAACAGTTATTTCATTTTGAGTATTTGATTTGAGATACATTGAATTTTGTATATGGTCTTATAATGGATCACAAGATTGGTGGTTCTAATTTTTCAGTAGTTAATACTAGTGGTGAAAAGGCAAACCCCATATAGGACTGGAACTTTCTGGAATACAAATTTTACTATAGGCATAACAATTTATATAATTATAATTATGATACCAATAACTCTCAGAATAAACATAATCCTGGTTATATTTCTAATAGATTAAACTCTCATAATCTTATTAATTTCCACAATTACAATGATTATACTGTTACTAGGCAATATCAACACAAAAAATTTTTTCGTTATAATAAATGTAATAATAGTAGATGTAAAACATGTCCAATGTTAAATATAGAGCAATATGATAATACATCCAAATTTTTCTTATGTAAAACCTTCAATTGCATTTATATGTTGAATTGTAAATTAAGTCATTTTAAATATATTGGCCAAACAAGTAATAATATCAATATTCGTATTAATCTACATAGATCAAATACCAAAAATTACAAGCATAATAACAATATTAATAAAATTGAACTTAGGCACTTTCACTTACATGGCTTTGATAATATTGATATATCTATTCTCAGAATAGTACCACATGTTCAAATAAGATTGTGGTGGGAAAACCACTTTATTAAATTATTATAACACTATATATCTCCATATGGTTTGAATACTATTCACTTTGGAAAAGATGTTTTACTTAGCATTCAACATTCTGATTACAAGAATTATTTTTATAATAGTGATTTTACACATAAAGTTAAACGTATGAAAAGAGGTAATAGGAAGAGGAGAACTCATAGACCTCCAGTGGAGATAGATTCTAAAATTAAAGATTTTTGCAGCAATTTTGAAAAGACTTTTAACATTAAACAAATCAAGCATTTCATGTTTGGTCTAAATAAAAAAGAAATTAGGTATACTAGAGATATCCTCAAAAAGTATCATTTTAAAGACTGTCATGCCTTACATATTATTAAGGACATTGTGTTAATTTTCTCATTCATAAATTCAATATTGAAGACATAGATTACGTAAATAGTTCTAATGAGTATTGTACCATACTGTTCATGAATAAATCTTATAACATTAATTTCTCAAAAATATTTAATAAGTATGCTCATTGCCTGTCTATAAATAACGTTTGCATTAAGAAGGCTTTTAAATACAATAAAAAAAAATAGGTAGCTCAATTTTTAATTACAATGATATTAATGATTTGCAAATTAATAATAATACTGTTTGTAATTGTAAAGATTATTCTGAATATATAAATGATCATCACAAGCATGTGGTAACTGGTAATTTAAATATAGTTAAAGATAATACTCTTAGAGATATAATGTCCAAAGAGGGGTACTAGTTTTAGATTAATGATCTCTAATAATAATAATGCTTTTAAAAATAAAATTTCAAAAGATATTAGTAATTTCATTACAAAATTAGCTATTAAATACAGTCTTCCTATTGTAGCTTTTAATGAATTTAAATGCAAAGTATTAAATGAGCTATTGAACATTAACTATAAAACTGATAATGATATAACTTACAATAATATTAAGAACCAAATTGCAGACCTACAAAAGAACTTTATTATTGTCTATGTCGATAAAGTACCGGGTAATTATGCAATTATTTGCAAATGGCTTTATACTAATATGCTAAACAAACATTTTAAAAATAATTCTGCTTTTATAAAATCTAATTCAACCAAAAGAGAAATTTTTAATCGAATTTCTGTTTTTTATAAAAAAAATAGATTTACATATTTTGGATATTAAATTCCCTCATATTTTCCTAACTTCTAAATTTCATAAAATTCCTGTTAAATTTAGAACTATTACGAATGGTTTTAAAACTTATATTACACTTCCGGCAAAAAGCTACAAAATATTATTCAATCTACATTAGACAAAATTGATAATTCTATTATTGTTAAGAATAGTATGGACATTATTAAGTATATGCAAGGTAAAAAAATTATTTCTATGTATACCTATGATTTTGAAGATTTATTTAATTCCATAGACATATAGAAGACATGTTTAAGATTCTTAAAATAGCATATAGCAAATATTTTTTAAATAGGGTATTAAAATATGATAAATATATTTTTATTATTGAATTAGTATTAAAAGAAAATTATATTTTCCATAATGCTTATTATCAGCAAATTAAAGGTTTACCACAAGGGGGACCAGCTAGCAACTACTTAGCAAATATCTACTTGCATTTTTATGAAAATGAAAGTATTAGTTATGAATCTTGTTACTTTTTTAGATACATAGATGACTTAATTATATTTAGTAATATATAGTAGACTTTGTTCCTAACCTTAATTATTATCCAGACTATTTAAAATTAGTAAAAACTAATTATAATAATGAGTCAGCTAACTTTTTGGACCTTCAATTAAATGTTAAGAATAATTTGCTATTAAGTAATATTTTTGATAAAAGAGACTCATTTTATTTTAACATTATAAAAATGCCTTTTTGGGGTAGTAACCTACACCTATCATTATTTAGAAATATTATCTTAAATTTTATGAAAAGAAACAATGATTTAGTTACTGATAACATTTTAAAACAAAGTAATTTTGTGAATTTTTGCAATAATTGTTTAGAATACAATTATCCAAATAAATTTATTTATAAATGTATTTCTATTTCTAATTAAATATACTTTTATCTTAGTTCATTATTTTATTTAAAATTCCTTCTATTTAGTTTATTTTAAAAAAATATTTTAAAAATTTTTTAAGCGCTTATTTTAATTGAAATATATCGATTAGTATATAATCATCCAAGTATATTTACTTTGTAATATATTTCTATTTGATTTTATCTATTCTTAACTTTGTTCTCATTATCGTTTTTTAAAACTTCCTTTATTTAATTTATTTTTAAAAAAATCTTAGTGGTTTGTTTAATTGCAAAATAAATATCCAGGTGGCGCCATGGTTTTTTCCTTCTCGAATAGTCGTTTCAATCTTCTACGTCCTTTCGCGTTGGGAGCTTATTGTGGAAAGTTGAATTTTCGATTTCCAGTAATTATTTTACATGTAAGTTTTTTTTTCCTATATAAATTTTTTGTATTGTGATTGCTCTCCTTGAGACATTCATTGTTGTTCTATTTTCTTAGCTTCATTTTAATATATTATCAGGTTTTCCTTCCACCGTTTGTATTAGGCTTAACTTTTCAACTTGGTTTTTTTCCCATTATGTCGAAAATTTCTGCTGCACGGGGAAGGTTGGATCCATAAAGCATTGCTAATCCTAATTCGCTGGCCTAATTCAGCGACAGCTTTAGAAATCATAATAGGTCTCCAGTTTAGTCCAAAGACTTTTGTATCTACATTTGTTGTGTCTAGTGAATTCCAATTTCTTCCTGCTTTAGCACTGTAGGTTCTAGTACTTCTTCACTTTTATTTTATATTACTATATATATATATATATACACACACACAAATAGCTATAAAACCTAAGTATAATTAGTCAAGATAGTAGGAAATATTAGCCACAGTAGTACAATAGCAAACTCCTGTCCTTAGGAACCAAGATTACAGGTTTAAACAAAGTGGTTTAGGGCTAGCTGACCTTCACCTGTAATTTGCCTATACTACTTAGTCATAAGGAAAGGAAGGAATATTAGGAGAAATTTAAATATATTAGAAATAAAATACACTATACCATTAAAATATAACAATAAAATTATAGCCTACAAGTATTTAGTAGTATAGATTTAAAATCGTTACATTAAAGTAGATGGTAAGACTTACTTTGCGAGTACAGCAACAAATTATGTTTCCAGGTAGATACAAAAGGAAAATTAAAGTACCACATAAATTAAAAGTAGTGAATTATGATAAAGTATGTTTAAGTCTATATGTATATACATTTAAAAACCTTAAATATTGATAGAAAATTTTATAGAAAATAAAAAACATGACAAACATACACAAGGATATTTAAATAAAATATAATATTATTAATTTATTAAACACGTGGCTCCTTCTAATGAATAACTGTATAACTAATTAAAAAATGTTATTATTATTACATATTGTCATTTCACTGAGAACTATTAGAAATATAATTGTAAACCAAGTTAGCAGGATATCCATGTTCAATACACATTGGTTAATAAAGTTATTAAAGTTTAAATATATATTAGATTTATCGCGCGGAAACAAATACATTATTACGATAAACATAGTTAAAAATAATATTTCTGTGTATAGAGATCGATATAAATTCGAATTCCAATGTGACACTTTTTAATGATGTTAAAATTTAAATACACTGCTGGCCACGGTAAATGCAACACCAAGAAAGACAAGAGATAGCACAACAAAATTTATTTTGTAAATAACATTTTGAGCAAGTATCAAATGATTAAATTTATAGACTTCTGTGAAGTGTGGTTCCTGCCAGGAGCAGTAGCCAGAGTAGCCGCCAATGTTGGAGATCACCAATGCCACATGCCTCGGCATTGATTCAAAGAGACTTTGGATGTGTTCTTGAGATACAGCAGACCAAGCAGATTCCACACGTTGCTAAAGTTGATCTGGTGTGGCAGCTGGGGTTGTAATCTAGGTTAATCGTTGAGCAACCATGGACCACAAGTCTTCTATCGGTGAAAGATCCGGAGAGCGAGCCGGCCAGGGAAGCAATTCAATCTGGTGATTGACGGAGAACCTTTATACTTTGCGAGCCACGTGTGGTCGCACATTATCATGTTGAAATATGGCTGTGGCCAAGCCCTGAAGGTAAGGAAGGACAACTGGCTCCAACACCTCGGAGATATAGCGCAGGTTGTTTAAAGTACCGGCAATGCTTACTAGAGGAGTGCGAGAGTGTGATATCCAATACCGCCCCATACCATAATACTCGGTGCAGGACCAGTGTGGTGGTGCATAACGCAAGTGTTCAGCATCCTCTCTCCACGGTGTCTCCAGACTCGAATCCGACCATCGTGGTGTTGCAGACAGATGCGTGACTCGTCAGTAAGGACAACTACATTCCATTCTGCCACCCACATCCTTCTGAAATGGCTCTACTCGGAAGTCCATGAGGGTAAAGGTTTAATTTTACAATTATTATTATTTTTGTGACGTATTGTATTGCTATTGATCTGTGTCTTTCACCATAGCGTCAATTTTGTGTGAGTATAATTTATTTTTTCATTGTTCTTCATTTAGTTTTTTAATCGTTTTTCTTATTTCTTAGTGCAATTGGGGAGAATTCTGTTCTATCAATTAATTTAATTTGAAATCATGGCGAAATTGACCTCTTTGGAATGATTTGTTCAAGTGGAATGAAATATTATGTTTCCCGTTGCATCAGAACATAGATATGTTGATTGATTTGCATTTGAAGTTAAATATTTTGTTAGTATTTTTCTTTTTTTTCTTTTTCAATGTTTTGAAACTTTATATTTTTAAATTTAATCTTCGTATTTTTAAGTCAATCAGGTTCCAGTGTCTGTTACATTTTGAATGTGGGCAGTCACCTTAGTTATTTTTTGATAAATTTCATTGCTATTGTGTGAGCTGTGTCTTTAACGATGGTGTCGATTTTGTGCAAGTATATCATAAAAGTACAAATGTCCCAATTTTTCTGTGGATCATGCAAAATTTCTTATGTACCATCAATTTGTGACTACTGTTCTAGAACACACAAACTTATTTGTATATTAGCATCAACGTAACAAAATTGGTGCCATGCAAATCACATCTTGATATCAAAACAACAAAGATTTTTAACATTTTTTTTATATGAAAAAGAACTAATCAGTCAGATTGGAGTGGAAAATAGTGTGATTCACATAGTGGCAATTTAGCTGCAATGATGCTAATATGCAAGTGCCCACGCAACAAATAATAATTGTCCATGTGAAAAGCAATCTGTGTCTAGATATAAGACACTCTGTTATAAAGATAGGCCCTTAAAATTGTTGATAACAGTTGCTAATGCTAATTGAATTGTGAATCGCGAGAATTATCAACACTTCATCATACATTTTTTGCTGTGAAATCCATGTTTTATATTTGAATTTTCCTTGCGTATTCTACTGAAAATATCTTCAGTCCCCCACACATGTATGGTTTACGTTTCTCCCCTAACTTTGTTGGAGATGAAATATATGATTGCAACAATGCACACACACAAATTTGATTTTGTTGCCCATGTCATTGATGTTATTTCCCAGTGTTAATGACATTTTTAACATAGGCAGTCACCTTAATTATTTTTTTCTACATTGCGCACATTGGTATTAAGCTGTCTTTTACTATAAAGTTCATTTTATATGAGTATAGTTAATTTTTTTCCCGTTGTTTTTCATTTAGTTTTTTCTCTTCATTTCACAGAGCAAATGGCAGGAATTGAGCTCTGCTATTTAATTTCCATTTAAATTCAAATTATTTAGTAAAATTGACCTCTTCAGAGTGATTCATTGGAGTGGAATGAAATATTCTGTTTCTCATTGCGTTGGAATTGAGCTGTGTTGATTGATGTACATTTGAAGTTAAATATTTCATTAGCAAGAGTACTTTTTATTTTGCCCTTTCTTTTTGGGTTCAGTCAATTGGCTTCAGTACATAAAAATAATGCTTTGTAGGAAATCAAATTTAGGTCATCCTATTCGCTACGCAATAGTGCAACGAGTAATTGCATAGCAAATGAGAAAAACAGATGAAGACACGTTCTGAAGACGCAGCAGAGCAATATGCAGCCAGACTTTAGGATGCATGTTTGCGGGCAGAGCATTTGCTTTTTACAACATCAGGTCTGCTCTGTTCTCGAGAAAAGGAATAACATAGGTTACAAATGGCTGAAAGATGTCAATGAGAAACGGCATTTCATCGTAAAACATGACTTGGTGGCGAATAATGACACGATAACAGTCACATTGCATTCCAGTGCAACCCAGGAGAAGATTATTGGTTGAGCCAGTATGTTCTCATCAGCGCAATTACTGAAGTGTGTCATTATTGCAAGACTCTGAAATTTAAGGGAGAAACAAAAGGAATGTTTTGTTCCACTGGAAAAATTAAACTGCCTCAACTTGGAGAACCACCATATCCATTAAAAACTTTGCTTGCCAGATATATTGCAGAATTAAAACATTTCCTATATAACATAGAGAAGTACAATTCATGTTTCCAAATGACATTGTTTGGAGAAATGTGCATTTGTAAACACACCTGTGATTTAACAGAGATATCCATAAGCATTGTAAAACTAACCCTTTGCTCTTGAGGGATCTAGAGTAAAGCCATTTAAAATTATCCTCAAGCTTGAGGCCTCCACTATGAAGACAATGTAAATAATTTTTGGTTTCGTAACATAAGGATGAAAATAAGCCATAATAACTTCAAGTATTTGGTTAACAAGTTACGTAGGAAATCAGTTTAGTAAAGTTTTGTGTATATATATTTTTCAACCCATCTTACATAGTAGTTAGTGATGCTCAATGCTGTTATAGGACCTGGGTTCAAATCCTGGAAAAAGCATGGATGTTTATAAATGTATAGTATCTTTGCGGCGTGAGGGTACTCCGAATAGCAATCGAGCTGCAAGTCCTCTCGTGAGGTTGGTGGAAGGGGAAGAGAGGTGGGAGGCCCCTGACCCTCCCTCAAAATTGGGGTGTAACCAAGCCAAATTGTATTGTCACCTGTGTGATGCTCAAAGCTATAGCTAACGACAGGCATATTTTTTAGCCCAATGCCACAATGAATTCCGTGGGCCTCGATCCGACACTGTCAGGCAAGTGGCATTAGAGGAACAACACATTTATAATTTTTTTATTATAAAAGATCATACCTCAAATGCAAATGTTTAAACATACTAAAAATATGTGCTTTCTCTTTTCTTTCTTTTTAACCATACTGAGCCATAGCAACACGTGGCAGGGTATAGCTAGTATTCAATATATTTCTAGTTTTTTAAATAAATTATTAACTTGATTAAATCCTATCTCAGCGAAGTAAAAAGATGTAAAAAAAAAGTTAATTTCGCCTTTTTTTCAAATATCTTTGCAATTCCAAAATTTCGCCATAAAACTTAGAAAATTTATTTTATCTTCAAAATCAATGTTAGTTATGTCAGTTTCAAATGGATTAATGATCCAAGGTTAAACATTAAAGGTTTCCAAATCTTTATAACAGGTATTGATATCTCTTTTAAATTGTTTCAAGTGGTCAGTGTAAATTTGCATGTAACTGACATTAACCTTTGTAACAGATAGCTGCATTAACTATTCAAAGTATTATGAAGAGAGGAAAATACTGCCTCATTTACATACTGCCGCATAAGGTATGTTTTCCACAGCTTCCAAACAATGTAAAGCATTAGAAAATGTAACAGTTTTGAATGAAGTTTCATTATCGATTAAAGTATCTGAGTCCCTATAATTATAGCTCTGACAAGTCAATAATTTCCTCTACTTCAGTAGCACAGATAGCATTCCGTCATCAAATGTGACCGTTAAAATCTTACAATATCCTCTACGTAATGGAGAGGAATGATATAAGAAAGGAATTTCCTATCCTATTCAAACCTCACACAATAGGTTACACTCATGACTCATGTGCACATGTTAAGTCTCATAATGGTCTACACATTTTCCCACTGAAATTTGATGCTCACAAGAAGTCTTTTTCTGTTCTGGACAAAAAGGATATGTCACATTTGAAAAGAATTTCAATTTTTTCTAATACAAACCAATAAAAAAAATTTTCAACGAAAGAAATCGTTAATCGAGGTTTATTATTCATTCAATAAAAGCTTTTTGTCTTTATTTTACACGGGAAAGAGAAGAATTCATTAAATCAGTGTCTGACTGTACATAAAGAGATATGTACAGTAACTGCTCTTAACAGGAAGTCATGATGAAATAAGTCCATAAGAATTAAAGCTGACATCGCACCTTTTTTCTAAACTAGGGTAGAAGGAAATGCTTCTAATAATGATGTCTTTTTCTGTCATCATGACAGCTGCCAGAAAATAAAATAAAGTTAACGCAAAATTGGAAAAATAAGCACGAAAAGAATGTTTATTCTAAGTCTAGAATATAACGAAAATTAGGAAAAAAGAAAGCATATAATTAAATTTTCATGTAGGAACTATTTGCCTTTGATCATTACAACCACTTCACTGTTGCTTTGGATATGTGCATTCCCCCTCCAAGAAGTGGGCGATTTCATCTTTTTCGATTTCTGTAGACAAAGCTCTTAAGACTGAAATAGGATTTATAATTCAGCATCAATAAAAAATTGATATAAAAAACAGAAAATCTTGAAATTTCATAAGAATCCACAATATGTTTATGGAAAATACTAGTTAGTTTCACCTAAGCAAATAGTTTTTAAAATATACTCTTTCGGTTCTAAGCATCCGTACTTTAATTTCTCACTCTTGGAAAATGACTCCAAAATGTATTTTCTATGTTTCAAGAAATATTTAAGAAGAAAGGAGAAACAACACACTTAAGACGGCAGTGATTTTATTATAGTAATTCCATAACAAAGATAATTTTCACCATCATAAAACAATACATTACATCACAAATTAATACAGTGTAAACACCAATGGAGTTGAAATAAAAAAAGTTACTGGCAGTGATTAAAATAGAATCAGAAGAAAGAGGATATATGGCAGTGCTTTGATTATATAACAATCTCTAACTATTAATAACAAAAAATTTTTTTAAAAAAAGATTTTAGGTAAACTGAAATGTAATACACTCAACAGTATAGGAAGTGGGATGGTTTTTATAAATAGTAAAAGCACCCAATTTATTTTAAGTGGAAAATTAATTCCTGTTAATTAAAAATATTTTTCACTTCAAAGTCGTACAGCTTGGTACATTATACTTTAGAGAAGAGGACACTATCTGTCAGAAAAGATTTTTTAGAGGTAAATTGCTATAATTTAATATTTACAAAAATTAACTATTCAAAATAAGAGAAATCATGCAAAGTTGCAAAATACATTTAATTATACAGAAATATTAAGAGAAAAAATATTTTAAAAGCTGTAAAGCGAAGAAAAATATAAATTAAAAATCAAACCAAACACAATAGCGAATAACATTTTATGCTTAAACAAAATCTTGGGGGGAAAATGTAAATTAAAAAACTTTTTAGTTTATATTATCAATAAAACTTGTGCAGTTATCAAAAGCATTAAAAATTTTACTCTCTTCAAAATTCTAATTTGAAAGACTAGAATTAAAAAAAAAAATGTATGTGAAATGGTAGTGACAAGGCTTGAACACTACTATTGGGCCATTCGGGCTCATTTTGTTAGTTTGTAAATTAATAGTGACGACGGCTGTTGTAACTTCGAACAGCAGCTGTATGATGTAGGTCATTGGTCGCCAAACTTTTTGACTTCATAGACCAGTAAATTCATAATTAAAATCCTGCAAATCACTAACAGGATTTTTTAAGTGTTTATAATTATTGTTATGAATTGAATTATGTTTCAATGCATCTTAAAACATAACTTAACGTTATGTGTGAGTAAGTATATTCCGCATTTTTTGGGGGACCAGTGAAACTTTCTCGCAGACCACCACTTTGGTGACCTCTGATGTAGGTGACATTTGAAGTGGTACTCCAAACTCAATTTTCATGCTATGCAGAATGAAAACTTTGGAGACCTAGATTGATTTAAAGTGTAGCATTTACCATTATTTTACATGTAATAATCTCTAGTAAATCAAGACTCTAGTCATAATAATGGCTTGACTAATGCTTCTATATTTATGAATACATCATGATTTTTAATTACTATTTTATTTGACAATATAAGTTACAAAGAACTACATTCAAAATATACTTTTATAGTTTAAAATCAAATGAGCATTTTGAATAAAAAATAAAACATGGCTTTGTGCAGAAAAAGAAACACTGATTATCGCAATCCCTGTTTTTCTTCAATACCCCTAACTATTTCCTAAGAACTAACAGCATCACAAGTTAAAATAAACCTTTATAAACTAAGACTGTAGAAATTTTCCACTAAAATTTCTGTTTTAAAACTAGAAAATGTCCTTCCTCTCCCTGGGAAAAGTTTTAACAAATCTATTAAATCAACTAATGATCTGGTATTGCCCTCTACTTAAAGTCGCCAATTTCTATTTATCTAAAAAAAAGATTATTTCAATATAATTCCAATGTTAGTTATTGATAGTATCAATAGCTAAAATGCATTATCTTTTATTAGAATATGATAATTAAATTAGATAACAATTAAATACTTATTTTTTTAGCCTTAAAAATTGTTAATAATTGCAACTTGTGTTGTATACTAACAATTACACAGAATACCTGCAAACTGGATTAAAGATATTGTGTTAAATAAATGATGATGCTTTTCATACATTTATTTCATTACTGAAAATGTACCAGATTGATAGGAAGGAATTGGGGAAAAATAGACATTTTCACATTAATTGACTTTGGTAACATGGAGTCACATCATATTAAAAGATCTGAAAAGGCTTTTCTTGAAAACTTGTAGCTTTATAATAAAAAAGTTAAGAAACATATAATCAATTAATGTTCAATGATTTTCATCATGGCCAGTGTTCTCAATGCACAAAGGAATGTCTATCTAGATAATAAATAAATAAATTCATAACACTTTCTTTACATTACATTAAATATCAGAATAAGTACCTTGGATAGTTTCATAAAATAATATATTGAGTATTTAAAAAATATAATACATTTAAAAATCTCTCGCCTAAATTTTTATAAAAACCGAAAATTCTGAGGACAAAATGGAACATAAAACGAATACATCAAAATATTCAATTGATCCATTTTATATATATTAATTTCAAATTAAAATGATTATATACTGTTGAGTGAAAAAAAACCAGCACTTACTCTAATTTGCTTTAAAGCTTACATAACAGATTAACAGTAAAGTAAAAATTTACAAGCATTTCATTCAAGTAATTATACCTATTTTGCTTTTAAAACACATTACACAACAAAATATGATACATGAATCTTATATCACATAACAGTTTACCAGCCATTATAGAAAATTTGCCAAAGATTAATACATTATAATTATTAAATTTTTTTACAAGCACATGTTAGAACTTCTGTAACTTTATATATATACAAGGTAAGATCAGTTAGCACATTACAACTATATTTACAATATTGAACAATGAAATTCTGCAGCAAATACATTAGCTATTTTCACAGCAGAAAATTCTAAAGGCTATAGATGATCAACAGTATGTACAAATGCATGAAAAGATACAGATTTCTGTTTTTAAAACTATGTTTTCCTATAACTTTCATGATTTTTTTCATTTTAAAAATCCGTTTTGATGGTTGAACTATTCCCAGAACAAATATTCGAATGTTGATGGATTAAAATAATAGCAGGGTTATCAAGGATGATTAACTACCTATTTTAAAGTAAATACATCAATATAAAACTCCACTTTATATGTTATTAAATCTATGATAGAATTTCGAATAAGAGAATATTATATGGTAAAGCTCTATATAAACACTAAATATTGAAAAGGGTTTTTTTAAAATTTTTTTTTTACAAAAATATTGGTTGAAAAGAACAGAGGAAAAACACAGTTGATAGTAAAATGGCAGTGCATAACATAAGTTTCCCTCATCCAAATCAGTAATAAAATAATCAAACTCCAACATAATGAACTTCTTAATTCATGGAGTTTATGACACTTCAAATATACTTACATATTTACTCTAAATACAATTGCATGATGAAATTGTTACAAAAAAAATAAGGTTTCAACTAATCTAATAATTTTAAAAAATACATAAAATCTCTATCTAATTTTAATGAAAACTAAACTTATTTAACAGCCCAATTAGAAAACTCAATTTTGAGCATATTAAAAACTTTTTTTAAGAAATATTTAGCAATATTTTTTGGATACTATCATTAACAAAACCAAAATTAATGTTCCAAGCATGTATTCTACCGATGCAATCCCAAAGAATGCAAATTATTTCAATTAAACTTAAATTCCAAAAATTCACATGCACATTCAAGTATTTTAAAAAAATCATCTGAAATATTCAGTATTATATAGCTTTCAAGACTCCAATAATCTACTTTTGAAAACAAGTATTTTTTAAAAAGAATGTATAGCTAATAACTTTTATAATTATAAATAAAACATTAATATCACTCCTTTCAGAAAAACAAACATCCATTATATAAACTACAGCATGCATAAATTGCAAACAAATATCTAGATGTATATTAATTATGAAAACGAGTGAGATAAGAAAAACACAAATGTAAATTAAAAGACACCTATACATTTTAAAACAAAATGAAAGGAGCATCACTTTTAATAGCATAACAGAATTATTAATTGATTCATATCTAAACAAAATTCTAATCCAGTTAAATATTTATGCAAGATATGCAGAAGAAACCAAAGAAATTGTTCATTGTAGACACATGGTTTCATTCAAAACAATGTTTGAAAAATATATAAAAATATGCTATTTGTTTTATATAATAATTTTCTGTATAATGGTTATGTGCAACATTTATTCTACTGAAATTAACAAGATCAAAAAACTTTCCTCCAAAAAAAGGAACAATAATTAGAAAAATATTTATTGTACCAAGTTCATCTTCTATTAAGAATTTAGGTCCCACACATCAAGATTGTACATTACCATAAAAATTGTACATTACCCAGATTTAAGTCTTAGTTTGATTCTCTTTTAACTAAAATTTTACTTGAGCTAATAAGTATTGGTGACAGAATATTATAATTTCAAACCTGTTACGTGATGACACCAGAGTTAATGCCTTACTTATACAAATGTCCAGTTTCCTATGATAGGGTCTCAAATTCAGCTTGTTATAAATTGTTAAAATCATTAATACAGAAGCCCAGCTAAATACTAATACAATACAGGGCATTTAGCAGGGTTCTTAACCTTCTGAAAATACATCCAAGTAATATTTTTAGTATTGAAGGTTTATACAAAAAAATTAAAGAAAAAACAATTATTCTCATTCAGTGAAAAATTAATTTGAATTCATGATATCATATCCAGTTTTAAAAATATTGTATTTTCTGAAAGGATTAATTTAATCAGTTTTAAAGAATATATATCTTTTATATACAATTATACTTTAATAAATATTTTTGAAGTTTCAAAAGAAATCCTAAGGGTTCAATCAATTTATATTCTTCAAAGTAGAAAAATACCACTTTAATACTGAATAATTCATTTTGTACATTAGCAGTATGCTACACGCATCAAATGCTTCACTAGTCATGATTCAAGGACTACAGAAAGTTTGCTCCACATTACGTGGACATAAAATACGAGTTTAATTACCAGTACATTTTAAATTGTAAATAAAGATATTAAACATTAACAAGATTTGCAATCTTAAACAGGCAGACATAGAGATGCATGTGTTTTCAGAAAACATTCAATAAGAGGAATTCCTTTTTTTTTT
>BMAV01016038.1:125081-170899 GCA_019973955.1 Trichonephila inaurata madagascariensis | reverse complement strand
AAAAAAAAAAAAAAAATTAAACACCTCATTTAAATTACAGACAATTCTCAAACTTAAGAAAATTGTATACTTTATCAGACACACATTGATTAACGCAGACATTCAAAAGTCACATACTGACTTTTGAATAAGAATACATCTTCTAATCATAAGCCAGGAAAACAATTTTCCTTCACCAGATCAGTTTTTAACAATAGTATTATTGACGACATCATAAATGAGTTAATTACTCTTATACCACATATAAATACAGATATGCCTGTGTTTATGAAGCCAGTATTCATACATTCAGTTTCAAATGACACATCACATTTTCAGAATGCATTTCATAAAAATATTTAATTTTTACAAGCGTATTTTATTTTCATAAAATAGTAGACAGTATATAAAATTATGTTAGGAAAAACAATAGAATAAATAAATACAAAGGAGCAAAATAATTTAAAATAAATATAATAAATAGGCAAATTAAAATTTCTACAAAAACCAACATTGAATTAGTCATACAATAAATTAATAAAATAAGAATATGAATAAAAGACATTGTCTAAACAATAAATGTAGATAAGGTTAACAAAGAAAAGTGTCGAACTCTACATTACATTAAAGCAGATGAGGTGAAACTGTTTTCATGTTTTCAAATTCAATTGTTTACCAATGCAAAATAAAAAATAAAATAAAAAAAATCATCAAGACAAAAGAAAACAATGAAAACTTTTACTGGTATTTACAATGATTATTTTAAATGACTTAGTTCTCACAAAGCTTTGAGTCACTATTATCACATAGGGAAATGTGTTGTATAGCAGAATTATTATCAGTGGCATCACTAGGGAAGTGTATAACTTTGAATTTATTATTAAATACATATAGTTTAAATAACATAGCATCTTGATTACCTAAGTTGGCTTGGTACAACCATCACTCAATAAGCTAAGGTTTAAAAGCTTTAAGATCCATAACACTACATTGCTAACAACCTTAAAATCTTCACATGGAATGAAATGTGTTTTCATTATACGGACCATGGAGAAAAATTATAAAACACCCTCCAATGATTCCTCATAACTTGCTTAAGTGACATTATGTGACCAAATATTTATTTGCAAGGCAAACGTAAATACCTTTAATACTTTAAGAATTAAATTTTTAGCCATTTATCAAGCTATATAAAAACTTATCAGCAGGTATGCATTGCAAACACAATAAGAATAAAAAATATAATTTAAAATTCAGCATTGTTTTAAAACAGAAAGAATGATGCTAGGAGTCTTTTTTTTTAAATGGGAACTAACAGCCCTAGTGATACTACTGCTGATACTTTATAAGAAGTGCATCAAATAAAAAATCTGCTTAAGTGAGTATTATCCCATTTTTACCTTAACCACACCACAACAAAGCAGCTATAATTCTATAATTACAACAAACACACTAGTACAAAATACACTAATATAACAAATAATAATTAAAAAAAATAACATATTCACATATACATATAAAATATAACAATAAAATGATTATAACTAAAGTGAGTAGTGCTGAAAGATACAGACACATTAAAATATTCTACCCCAATCCATAATAATAAAAACCTAAGATATTTTAATGAATGATAGTACTATTCTTTTATTATAAAAATTAATTTAAAATAGTTTTAGACTATAATGAAACTTTTAAATTAAACAAAATTCACAAGGGGGAAAAAACCCATCAAAATTTTAAATTAAGTGAATAATTTAGCCAAGTCAGTTAAGTAAAATTTTTTTAAAAAAAAAATACACATTGCCCATTCTAATATTTTCTTAGAAATTTTTCAAGTAAAATGAAAGACTTTCAATGTTGTTTCTTCAACAATTTGTAGTATAAATTCTCAATTTAACCAGAAAATGAGAAGGGAAATTATATTAAATGATTTGGAAAATTTTCTATTCTTACTTGCTATAACATCATGAGTTCAAATGGAAAAATTATGTTTTCATTTTTTTTTCTACTAGTTCACAAAAAAAAAAAAAAAAATCATCTTAATATATTTTTTTAAAATTGCATAGCAAATTTTGGCTAGATAATTATCAGCATCATTTCCTATAATCTTAATAAAGAAATTACTCCCTTCTTCATAAATGTCTTCCTTAACTTAGTTTATCTCAAGTTTCAAATATGTCTGATGATGTCATATCAAATGAAAATAAAGAGTGAATGAAAGATATTTTGGAGGGAAAAATAAATAAATAAATAAATAAATAAAGCAACTGCAATAAGATTTTAAATAACATTTCTAAAGATAGAAATAGCAGAATAAAAGCCTTACATTTAAAATTCATGTGTTTGTGCATTAAAGAATCGAAGGCATACAATGCTAAGCTATGAAAATGAAACAATTCATTCTGAATACAAACAAAAAAACTGTATTTATTAATGAAAAAAATGACATGGGAGCAAAAAAAAAAAAAATTATTGACTAGTATCAAAAGTAAAAACTTGGAAGGATATCCCTGCAATAACTTGCTCTATATTGTGGATTGTTGATTTCAGAATTAAATCCAAGAGGATGATGTACATGCACTTTAGAAAAAAATAAAAATCTATTAAAATAAAATATCGCGTATATTTGATGATAGACCACTGCTTCTTAAACTTTCTATACTTGCGACCCAATTTTCATCGTGCCCCCCTCCATGCAATAAAAATGTATATTCAATTCAATAATATACTTTGACGTTGTATACACAATCATATTTAAAATTATAAACTGTACAAATTGTCAAGATAAGTATTAATCTTTGTATTTAATTTTGTGATATGCCCATAGGGTCACTGGTAATTAGCAAACTTGTTCTTAACTTCGCACTGTTAAATTAATTTTGAAATACATTGTGCAGTACTGATATAATTATAAATGTACTATATCAGTGTAAATGTGTATTTTATTTTTTATTATGTCAGAATGTATTTTGTTTTGCTTCCTTTCAGTAAATTAATAATTTTTTAAAATAATCTTTTGGTTTCGACTTTTCAATATACTTGTGCCCCCTTGTAGGGTTATGACGCCCCACAGTTTGAGAAACACTGCGATAGACTATTTCGATTTCTGTTAAGAAAATACTGAACAATTAACATCTAACATGAGATTGAAAGAGAAGAATTCAAGATATTCTAGGGAAAAAGAAAGATGGGAGCAGTAAGCTCTAGTGTAGTGATTCTCAACCATTTTTTAGTTGTGGTACACTTTTAACCATTTCAAAATTTGTTGGCACACTAACAATAAAATAAGTGCCCATCCCAGTGTACATGACCCTTGGGTGCTGAGGTGCATGAGCAGATGTCTCGATCAGGTGGACAGTCAGAAGCGAGACCTCCAGTGTTTAAGTCCCCAAGCAAACTTGGTACTCACTTATTGACCCACTGCAGTAGAAATGAAAGGTTGAGTCAACCTTACCCAGCCCGGGAATAGAACCCAAACCTGTGGTGTGGAAGCACGATACATTACCACTTGACCTTAACACTATGTAAAATAGTTTACAGAATATCAACCTGATTGCTAACATCATTGTTATCCCCATTTAGTTTTCTTTTTTTTAACCATTTTTTCATTTCAGAAAGTTCTTTTAAGATAAAAAAAACTTTGTCAAAAAATTATTAAAAAACCGAATCATGTATTACTTTTCAAAACTTTTTATTTAAGTTTTTTTTATTACTGTATAGCAAATATAAAAACTTATAAATTCAACCACACATCAAACGCAAATAGTAATACTGAACTAGTATATAGTTTTGTTTGGGTTTAAACCAAAATTGTAATAAAATAATACAAGATACTACTTCATGAAAAAATTCCTATTTTTCAATTATGTCTACCATTTTAAACAGCTACAATGATTATTTAAAACTCCTTTAAATTGATAATTTATTTAAAAAAAAATATCTAAAGCTATGTAATCAATTCGAATGAAATAGTTGAATTTCAAATCGGGCGGAGTACATGATCTGACAAGTTTGACTCCATGATGTGCTTCCATCTATCCACAAAAGGATAAGTTAAATATACCACGAATACCTTTATAGTTTATTTCTATAAAACGGCCGAATAATTCGGTTCCGGATTTTATTTTTTTTTCTCAGAGTGTAATTAATTTTAAAAAAAAAATTGGCAGCACACAAAGGTGCCATGCACAGTGGTTGAGAATCACTGCTCTAGTACAATATGGGTTTCAATTTCAAATTTTGTTTCATAACATGCACAGTATCAGCACTAATAGAATCGAATGAAGTATCAATCTTTTCAAATATTATATGCCCTCTTAAGATGTCAAGAAGAAGTGTTATGATCTGCTCCAGTTTCCCAGCACTTAGTTTAGAAAAACAAAATGATACGAGTTGAATATTTGAATGATCAGCTGTTTTATAGTGTGAATTTTCCTGATTTCCTCAAAGCATTAGTATATTACGGGCATTGATAAAATTCTGTACACACAGTGAAAAAATAAGGAGCACCATGCATCATTGGCATTCACAAATAGAAGGGGGGGGGGAACAGCAATGCAATTATAAGATTAATTGAAAGTATCAATGAAACATAGTAGAGAGGAAAAAATGCAATGGTAAATAAGCTAAAAGAGATCCAGAAAAATATTAGGAATTAATCCATTTTAATTGGGAAGAGAGGCAAAATGTGCATTTGAACTCATAACAATTCAACTAACTAAAATTAATAAGCTTTCATGGTTACAGAAGAGCTGGCTTTACTAAAAACGAAACTCGCAGGTTATGTTTGCATAGATCATTTTACATTATTTCATAAAGAGACATGCACTCATCCACTACCATAAATTTTAAACTATAAAGGGATGTAGATACCTAGGATTCACTTGAGGCATTTAACTATCTTCAGGAATGGAGGTAGTAATACATAACTATACCTGGACTATGCCAACCTGACAGCACAAATAACTAAAACCAAATTCTAAAATAGAATAATCACTTTTAGAAGACTAGTGTGAAAGAAAACTCAGTAATGAAAAATTAAGAAATGACTTAAAAAATGTTTGAGCATTTTAGTACAGAATGCAATAGCAAAAATATTTATACATTTTCATATTTCAAATGAAATTGCTGTGCTTCATAAAAACATACTACATAAACAACTTAAGTTTTTTTTTAATAGGTATAGAGCGATAAATGATTTCCTTCCAGAAACAACAAACTTTTTTGTCAAGAAATTTTAAAATATTCAATTCATTGAAACTTTTAAAAAAAATGAGCACTGAATCAATAATTACTTCAAATGAAATTGCTGAGCTTGATAATATACATAAATAACTTAAGCTTTTTAACAGTAGCAAAGAGACAACACATGATTTCCCTCTAGAAACAAAAAACTTGTAAGTCAATAAATTTTAAAATAATTCATTTCAGTTAATTCATTAAAACTTAAAAAAAATGAGCATTGAACTTAGAATTACAAAAAAGTACTGTAATAAACAACAAGACTTTACAGTATTTGATTAATTGTACAGTAAAAATTTTGACAATTCTTAAATAAGAAGCTCCCACTTCCAGCATGAAAGAATTTGTACTTGAAAGGTCGACGATTGCAAAGCTTTTATGGCAGTGTTGGTCACTATTGGCTCGGACTCTTGAATCAATCGTGACGAGTACTTAATACCTTTTCCTTTTATTCCGACCAGTCTTTGCACATGAGGTAGAGAATATATATATTTAAGCCATGAAGTGAGCTTGGGCTACGGAAAAAAAATATATTGACTGCTATATAACTGACTAGTGAATTTTTACGATCCAAATTAAATAGCACATTTTATATATAAACCTATAAAATTTTGCATTAACTAATAATCTATTTTAATAATTATTAGAAACTTGGTAAAACTATATTTAGATTTCAACTTTTCAAAGTGTTTCTTAGAACTTTCACTTATACATGCATTTTTAGAGTTAAAAAACAGAACATGCTTCGTAAATATGATAACATTTCAGAAACAATTTTATATATTCAAAGAGTAACTAAAAATAACAAAGATACACAAGCATAAATAAAATTTTAAAAAAACAATGACATAAAATGCAAAAAGTATGTGAATTTTATAATAATATCAGATTATCTTCAACAATGTTTTAAGTAATTAACTACTCAGCTTTAATCAATTAAAAATAAGTATTAGTTTGAGTGCATCAAATATTTTTCTGTTAATCTCAGGGCCTTGAACTGGAACTGAACCAAAAACCCCAAAAAACCCTGTTATTTTGATTGGAAGGAAAACCAGAACTTGAACTGGAAAAAAAAGCAATTTTACTTCAGTTCAATATATCTTCAGTCATTTAATTACTGTAAAAGACTAATCAATATTTTTAAATTTGATGTCAACCATAAATTACCAGCATTAAATGTACATTGCTTTTCGATTTCAGGTTTTGATGTTCACTAGTACTTTTCTGTTTCAGTTTTGCTCAAAACTACTTGTAGAAGGCCAATTTAATTCAATTGAATGAACAAGATGATTTTAGACAAGAATATACATAAAACAAAATTATTCATTTGGAACTAAACCGAAAACTGTTAGTTATTTATGTCGAAACGAAAACGAACTGATATATATATATTTTAGTTGAACCACAGCGAAAAAAATTACGGTTCCAAGCCCTGGTTAATATTTCTAATATTCTCGACAATAATAAAATAAAAAAACTATAACATTATTATTTGAGATCATATTTAATACTTCTAAGAGAGAAGTGTGACAACAATAAGCTATTAAGAGAATTGAAAAATTAAATTTTTTTTTTTGTTTTCTATTTTTGTTTTAAATATGCAAGAGTTAAAAAATTATTTTGCTTTTTTTACTAAATATCCCATTAGTTAGCTAATTTACAGAGCTCTATGTTTGTAATGTTTTTATCTTCCACATGATTGATTTTTTTTTTTTTTTGTCATAATTAGAGGCAGCACAAGAGTTATTTTTTTTTATGAGTCCCATAGTTTTGAATCACAGTTAAGAGATGAGATGGGCACCTGAACAAGAATTTAACCCACTAAATTTTTACATCACACTGAGGTGAAGATTTTGCACCTTGATAGACTGAATACACACCAGTTCTGTTACATGAACTACTTAATCATGAACTTAACATTGTTAATAAACTATTGAAAGCTCATCCTCACATCTGTTTATTTTTTGTTCAACAAATAAAATAAGAATGATTCTTTAATAGAACAATCAATGTTGTATTAGGGAAAGAAAAAAAATACAGCAAGTATTTTAAATTGGAAATTTATTTAGTCTATTTCTAAAAGAATTACCAACAGTAATTGTAATTAATAAAACTTAAAATTTTTGGCAAACCAATCAAACAATCTCTCAATTTTAGCCCCTTTCAAATTCATACAAGCTAAGTTATGATCAGAATTAAATTACTCTCAATACACACATTTTAGAACATAAATTCTACAAACAGTACATTGGAAAAATCTGTTAAAATTTAATGATTTTTTGAGTAAATAAAGTTCAATAGAAATCTTACTCTGTAAATGCTGAGAAGTTACAGGATTTGCTCCTTAGTGCCATTGTTTTTCAAACAAATGCACAGTCATATGGTGTATTGGGGAAAAGAAAGGCAGAAATAAGTAAATCCTTAACAAATACTGTCAAAGCCATTGTATTGCATTTCAAAGCTTTCAGAATAGTTTTACAGATAGCAATGCAATACAAAGGTGCATACTTCAGAAAGGCATACGTATGCAACAGAGGCAGCTAAGGGGTTAATAAAGTTGTACATTTATGTTCATAATGGAGTTAATTTGTACAAATGGTTGAATTTCTAAAAAAGTACTGAACAAATGGGTAAAATTAAATATTCTAAACAAAGGTGTAAATTTTTAATGTTGTTTAATATTTTTGAAAGAGTGGGTAACGTATCTAAGGGAAAATACTTAATAAGTATATTTGCCAATTCCTGCATTTCATTCATTTAAACAACTACATGGAGTGCTATTGGCCTCGATTTTTTATTTTTATGGATGGCACTGCTTGTCTACAGGGAGCTCTAACTTGGCTAATGAATTTCTGAAAAGTAAGGATATTTGTAGATAGATTAGCCAACCAGACTGCTAGACCCAGATCCTATAAAGCACATTTATGATGCTCTTGGGAAAACAATAACTTGCGTTTTCCCTCCCAGAATCTGAAACCAGCATTTCTAAAAAGTAGGACTGAATGTTAAAGGAACTATCCTATTTGAAGCAAGAATTGAAAACAGAAAACCTATATAAGAGTAAGAGGGTACCATACTCCTCAATAATTCCATTTTAGCTGTCATATTTTTCTACGCTGACAAATAATACACATGATAATGCACGAGTACCATAACTGTTGTATATTTTAAAAATATGAACCAAATTTTTTTTGTGTTTGAGTCACAGCAGATGATCACAGATTTTTTGTATCAGAACTTATGGTAGCTTGTAATGTACAGTTAAACTGTTTGTTAGTATATTAACCAATAATATTTTTGAAACCTTTCTATAAATAACAAATATGAATAACAGAAAAAAAATATTTTGTGAGAAAGAATACCTGGGTAGTAATTGCTATTTCCAGTTCCAGGCAAGGTACAGTGTTGGGGAACTCTGTAGTCCAGTTGATGAGAAGTAGACCCATTATTTAATGACTTCTGATTGGCCCTGTACAGTTGACTTTGCACAATGGTATTGAATGATGAGGCTGCAGCAACAGTTGGAGGAAGTGGAGGTGGATGAGATTGACTATTTTGCCTATACACATGATTATTTGGCACAGCAGGCTCTAGCTGTGGAGGACATGATGGTAAATTGGATGATGGCAAAAAAGAAGTGACTGACATCATATTTGGTGGTGGAACTGTGACATCAGGCAGTTGAATAGGTTGAACTTGTTGCTGAGAAGATAGCATCTGTGGCATGTTAACAGAGCTTGATGTTGGATGTGGAGGTGGCATACTAAAATTTGGAGGTGGTATAGTAAAGTTCAAAATGGGGTTTGTAGATAAAGTTGGTCCACATGCATTAGATACTGAATAATTTGAGGCTTTAGAAGATAAATTCTGAGTCTGAGGAGGAATAGGTGGTTGGTTACAAACTCCAGCAGTTGGTACATATATTGCATGAAGTGGAGATGGAGTCATGACAACTGAATAGCCATTAGGTGCATGTGCTAGAACATCTTTCGTTTGTTGATTCATAAAATCTAGTTGACGCATCACTTCTCTTGTTTGAGTTGAAGAAAGAACAGAAGACTTATCAGAATTTGAAGATTCACTTTTAGTGCTTTTGCTTCCTTCATGTGCTTGTACAACTTTGGGGCATGATGATTCTTGTTCTTTCGCCCATGACCGTTGATTAGAATCAGACTTCTTACTTTTAGATTGCCATCGACGTTTTGAATTGGATTTCTTTTCATGGCCATCATCATGTGAATTACTTTTTGAACTTTTGGATGAGTATTTTTCTGGATGTCTTTCATTACTAGACGCTCTGCTGCTATAAGGACTAGTTGATCTTGATCGATCTTTACTACTTCCTCTAGCTGGGCTTATGTATGGTGGACTTAAGGAACTACGATTGCTACTGACACTTCCCACACTACTAATAGGGCTGTGAGAGTGAAAATATGGTGATTCTACATTTCTTTCAGGTGACACAGATGGAGTACGAGGTGGAGTATCTGGTGGTGTTCTAGGACCTTTTCTGCATCTATTTATAACAGGAGGCTTACATGTATCAGGTTGTGATATTCTTGATTGATCAAGTGGAGTATTTTTTTGTGACCCATTGGCTTCAATGTTGGGCTTACATTGATCATTTGTGCCAAATCCATTTGATTTGGGATATGGTGAAAATGGACTGGACTTAGAAGCATCTTCTTTCATCATTTTGGCTTGGTTGCATTTATATTCCCTATTCACATGATTCAACTGTGTTGCTGCAAGAGCAAGTAATTTATCAAATCCACTGCTTACTTTAGCTTGCCACTTCTGATTGTGTGACTGACTACTCACACTGTTTCGATCTTTAGTAACACCATTACCTAATTCAAATAAAACAAATACACAATATTATTATTCTAAATGTATTTCAACAAACCTCTTAAAATAAATTATCATTACCATTTTTGAAATATAACTTCAGCTATCCAACTGAAGCTATATTTCAGTTGTTTAATGAAATATTAAGACAAAATAAAGTTCTTTGTAAAATACATACTATGTTAGCAAATAATGCTATAGATATGAAATTAAAATTTCACATAAAAAGATATCCATATACCTAAGATTATATATTTATAAACTTGATTCATAGATCTAAATGATCATAGAAAAGACAAGCAACTTCCAAGATATGTATAAATTTTCTTTACTTTTACGTTTATAGTTGTTTTATGTATACCTAACTAATTAGAAAAACCTTTAGAGTAGATGCTATTAAATTAGTTCAGTAATAATAATAGGAAAAAATTCGAATGAAAAAAATACTTAAAAATAGAATTTAAGGAAGAACCTTATGAGAATGCTGCTAGTAGTAGTGTTAATATAAGCTATGTTGATGTCATTTAACTTTGTTTTGTTAAAAGTCATATCACAGATTATAAGCAGTAAGTGTGACATTTAGCTTTACAGTTTTGTTTTAACCTTTTGGAGACGGCGTTTTTTGTGAGAAAAATGCCCTTAAAGACGGCCCTTCCAGCGAAGTTTACTTCCCCCTTTTTTGAAGCTGATTGATGGCACCATACATCGGCGGACAAAAGAAGCAGTGCAGTCATTGATACCCCGCTGAAGAGTGGGGAGTTTCGTGGCTTAGAAAGTCCCTAAACACAAATAGTCTCCCTTTCTTAGGGAAACATGTTTTCTTGCAGAATCCAATATAGTAATTACTAATGTTTTTAGTTCAAGAAATTTATTTATTACATTTTTTTTAAAAAAAATATTTCCTTACAATTTAAGCTGCTTTTTACCAAGATTTCCTCTTCAATATTATTAAGAGCGTTGAGAAAAATAGCACAAAACAGTGGTGATAATATATTGCATTTCATAAAAAAATTAAATGCTTATATCTTTGTAGAAAAAGGTACAATAAAATAATCCAAATTTAATTAATTTTATTTAAGAAAAAATTATTTATATTTTGATTTTCAGTAAATTTATTAAAATAGTTATAAAATGTTTTAAATTTATTTTTAATTCATTTAAATGCAGGAGTTGGGTACACACCTGGTGTTAAAACTTAAAACAGTCAAATTAGAAATAAGAAGTAAATAATATGAATCATCATAAATTGCACATAATTATAATCAAAAACACAAAATAAAATAAAAAGCAAAATTGATGATCCTGTCTCTTTATGCTATAATGTAAAGTTCAGACTTTCTCAAATCGATAATGAAGTAAGTTTAAAAGCTCTTGCAAGTATTCACAGCATCTGCATGTCAATAAACATATTGTCATAAATAAACTATGCTTTTTTTTGGAAACTTAATTGTAACTCAATTTATAATTGTTTCCTTTTTTAGAACATGCCAGAAAAATCTTAAAAATTTAAATCCTCTTAAGAATTTTCGTATATATCTTCCATAAAGGAATGATACATTTGATGTATAATTGTCATTTTTTATTTTTCTATAATCCATTATATTGTGATACATTAGAATTCATAGTACTCAACGAATCCTAAGATTAAATCTACATTTTATTAACAAGCCTTTTTCAAAGTTAAAATCTTATTTTAATTTGATCTAATTTTTTTATATAAGCTGAAAATTATGATAAAACATTTACTGTGGCAAATAAATGAGATAAATAGCAGTTAGGTGTTTCGCATTATGCTATAAAATGTGAATATTCTAAGCCTATAAATGTTGACCCTTGTTGAATTGTGCGATATTGTAGTCTCTACATGTTTTTATTGAAAAATGGTCACGATTAGAGGTTCCATTGTGTAGCAGAGCTGATACGCATTAAATCAAAATCCTTACGTTGTCGTGGTGTGGAAATAAGAAGTGGGGGTTCTAGCTCCGCTCTCGTTACTTGATCGTCATTTAAATTACGAGGTCCGTCTTATTACTTTGACCCTAATAGAACTCATAAATGAAATATTAATAATATATCAATTTACCTCGTGTTCCTAAAAATAAATTCTTTAAATGTACATTATAGAAATTTCAAATTACATTTTTTCCAACATTAATAAATTGATTTCATTAGTAAAAAAGAGAAAATGCTTTAAATTTTTAGAATACTTGACAGTAAAACGCAAACAATAAGCTGATATCAAATACAAAATATTATGACTACAAACATATTTAAGTTGTCGAGGAGCTTCATGTATCTCGGTAAACTTGTTTATATAAAAGGATTATATTATTCTTATTTATAATTGTTTCTTTTGCGAGTAAGGACAACATATTGGGGATTCTTAACTTTTTTCATCTTTTGTACAAAAAGGTTATATTCTTAGCCTTTGAATAATCCTCACTTTTTTATTTAAAATTTCAAAAGAATTGCCTAATATTGCTTAAAGATTACTGCTCTGATTTTTGTGCGATAATGAACTGACTTTGTTGTGTGATTTTGTGCATAAGATAGAGTCAATACATTCCTACGAAGCCAACTCTTTCTACCAACATTCAAAACAATTACAAAACCTTTCCTTCTTAACGCACAGACTCCACAGTCGGGTTATATTTAACTGACAACAATTTTTCTTTGACTTTCTTCAAAACGAAGGATAACTTTAGCTTCGAATATCGCCCCCCTCCGCTTCGTTTGGACAGTCCCCTAAGTGACTAGGCGCTTTTTACCTTATCTCTCAAAATCTAACACAATATCAGTTCCCCGAAGGATTATTTTCATTCTCCTGATAACGTTCGCAAAGTAGGAACGAGCTTTCTTGAAGGGCTTGGTCGGCATAGTTTCTATTTATCCTATGTACGACAATTTCATTGAAAAGGAAATGCACTCTCTAAAGATTTATTACGCCAACAAGAGGAAGAATAGTTTTCCAGCTACTTGAAAGCAACTTTGGAAGATTTACAAGAAGGCAGATGTGCATATCTAGGTTTTATTACACCAAAAAAAGGCATATGATAATCAATAATGATTATAGAACTAAAGCATCAACAATAATCAAGAGGGACAATCATTCTTTGTCGATATAAAAGATTTTAAAACCTGCTTTCATGCTCATTAACAAGAACCATCTGATTCTGTATTCAGAGTTTCAAACGTTCAATAGCCTTAGAGCGCACCCGAACACTCCTTTCTTTATACTATCATTCGTAAAAAGTGTGACTCACGAATAACTAGGCGGGAAAAAAAAAGAAAACAAACACATTTTTTTTACTTCAATATAACTATCTATTAGACTACGTTCTGATTATATTTATTTTTCAGATAGATTTTAGAGCATTTTGCAAAATTTTTTGTAATTTTTATTATAAAGGAAACTTACTTTATATTTTTTTTTAAATCAGTAAATCCAACACTGTAGAACTTTAAAATATAATATATAACAAAAGCAAGGATTTCATTTTTGCTTTTAAGGTTTTTGTATAAATCGGGGCATTTTTCTTATGCTGAAGAACTCTTAATATACGTTTTCTACAAATTTGAAAGAAAAAAATATCGGAATTAATAGTTTCTGTTTCGAAGACTCATCTTTTATACATCAATTGTCATAATAAAAAATGTCGAAGTTAGTTTTTTGCATTTTATAAATAAATTCGAAGGACTAAAATGGATAATTTTAAGAATCTGTAACGAATATTTCTGTAATTTTTTTGTCGTTGCAAATATCTTTTCTTTTTTCGTTTTTTGTTGTTTATACAGGATTTAAAAAGGTTTTTTTTTTGATGTTTCGATATAAAATTTTTAACAATAAAAATACGTTTCTGTACATTAATACATTGTGTAATAATGCATAAATTTTCATGAAAAATTGAATGCGAAATTGCTTAAAGTTCTCCACAAATATATTTTTATGTAGTTTTACAGGTATAAAAATTAATACAAATGTAGAACTGAAGTATTTTTAAATTTGGCAGATGCATATAGAGAGAGCTATGCGTGTATTAGTAAAAAAAAGCATGCATTAAGAAAATACGTAATGTCATCCTTTAGTATGAAAAATTATAATAAGAATCATTTAAACACACGGTACAGCGGCTCCTTTTATCACATTATTTCCTGTGAAAGATGAAATTGTTGCGTTATGGGTTAGTTGTGGGTCATCCCAGACTATTTTACTTTGTTCTTCGGAGACAACCTCATCTTTAACCTCTGGCTTTAAATTTAAAGATTGATCTAAATCATCTTCCTCATTTTCTAACTCACAATCAGAATCAGAATCAAAAATTTCGTCTTCTAAATCTGCTAAAACTCTCTGAATCTTTTCAGTGGTAAGTCCTCTTTTACGTTTAGGCATTTTTTTTTAAAACAAGGAATCAAATTAATTTAAAAGGAAATGATTAAGTAATCGAAATGACAAAATCGCTTATAAAAATAACTATGCACTCTCCACTAGTGAGAATTTAAGCATAAGGGAAAAAAGAGGGATTTCTAGATACGGTTGAAAGAAGGAACTGTATCGTCCTCCCTTTTAAATACAAAAGAAACCGGTCAAGTAAATGATGTTCCAGGGCTGTAATAGGCCTCATGCTGTTTCAAAAGCTGTTAAGAGGGGAAAGCATTGCGTGGCCGCTACAGCGGCCAGAGCCGTCTTTTAAGGATCTGTTCTTCTTGACCGTTATATCGGCCAGCCGTCCTCAAAAGGTTAAACACTCAAGAGGAAAATACAAATTATTCATATAAAAAAGAAAATAACTGTAAAATACAAATGAAACTTATAAAAGCGTGTTAAGATAAATTACAGTTGAGACCTCTATGGGTTAAATAAAAATTATATGCAAAATTATACAGCAGTAAATATACTTACTCTTCCCAGATGAAGGAACAGAATGTTTTGAATGATGTTTTGATTCTATCTTATGATTAAGACTTTTGTCTGGTTTTGAACTGGGTAGAACATCTTTATTTATTTTGCCATCATGTGGCAATTTCCCTGATGCTAATCTTTCTTTAATTCTTCTATCTCTAACAATATCAGAATGTGCTTGATATTTTGACTTTAATTTCCTATCATATGGATCATCTCGATGAGATATCGAGTAGGAATGAGAGTGATGTCTTGAACTTAAAGAAAATCCATTCTTGGTTTTAAATTCATCAATACTTTTTTTAGATTTGTTTATATCTCCTATATGTGGAAATTGCATCTTGACAGATTTGGACCTTTCTTTATGACGAGTATCATTTAAGTCATTTTTGCTTAAACTGGTTAAATTGGAATTCTCTGGAATACTGGCAGTAGTATCTGTTGCTCTAGATTTCATATTATAATCTTGTGATCGAGCATTTTTATTCATGGCTGATCCAAGAGATGTTGAATATTTAACAAGAGCTGCTTTCCGTGATCCTTCATGGACTTGAAACATTGGGCTAGTTGCTGGTGGTGTTCTAGTTGGACTGATGGGAGAATATGCTATGGAACGAGTTAAACTGCTTGATACCTGTGGATGTGAAAATTCAACCTGCTTCAGAATGCTTTTAATTTTGGATTCTCCATTTGAAATATTCATTCGTTCAGTTTTTTCTGGTTTATCAAAAGGAACCTTTGTTTTAGAAGTGGTCAATTGCTTTTCAGACGAACCCTTGGATTCAATGCCATTTGTGATCCCATTATGTCTGGAAGATATATGCGATGATTTTATGGTTTTAGATGGCAGTATAGAATCACCTTTGTCAGATGAAATATTATTTTCAGTTGATGAATCTTTCAAAGCAGAAGCAATAATCGTTTTGATTCTATCTTGAAAGTTAGGTATTGTCATACTATCTTGGATCCGCTGCATTTTTGAATCACTTCGGGCCATGAGATCCAACTGAGCAGGTTTTGAATCCTTAGGTGATTTTTCAGAAGTATCTTTATTTGTCATTTTTCCTGGATTTTGTTTTTCACTAGGCAAAACATTTTTCTTTTGAGAAACTTGTAAAGTTCTTCGGTAGTTAGCAATTTCCTTTTGTATATGATTCTTCAACTCAGTATCATTCATCTAAAAATAAACAAGACACATTTGTAAGAAAATCTTTCATAGTATGTACATGCATTATGCCATTTAAAAAGGAATAAGCATTTTTGGAAGATATTCTTGCAAGATCATACAAATAAATACCAAGCCTTGTATGAATTTAAGAGAACATATCTCAAATATATCAAAATATTTTTTCCCCCCTGATATCTTCCGACTTAAATTCAGAATAATCTGTTATAAACAAATGCAAATGAACTAAAATCATTTTTATAACAATAAAATTTTTGAAAAAACCATTCTGAATAAAATTTAAATATTACACACACACACAAATAAATGGCAACACTTGCAGCAAACATTTTCATTAGTTGTATTTTCCTTAAAAATGCAAAAGGGTAGGAAAGAGCAAAAGAATGTTTGAAATGAAAAACTTTAGAATACAAACTTCAAATACAAAGTATATCTATTGGAATTTTCTTGTAAATAATGCAAAAGAATCTTAATTATATTGCACTTAAAGATCTGGCGCATTGTCTGACACAATGTACAAAAGACCAGATGCGCCAACACTTCAGGTAATTAAAGATCTTACACATCTGGGCTTTAAACATTAAAAACATGAATACACACTATTGAATATGTGGTTGCATCAACTGAAAAGAACTAATTTAACTCTTAATTTCTTCGTTGTTGTTTGGCAATACTTATTATCATTCCATATTGTTTACCTTTCTGTAGAACATCATGTTACAATGTACCTCATATATTTTATCTAGTAACATGCAACATTAAAGTTCATTTACTATTTTATGAGATGTAGAAAATTTTCTCCAACCCATCTTACCTTCACCAAAGTGGAGATCTAACACAGTGGTCACCAACCCCCAGTCTGCACAAGAAACATTAAATTATTTCCATTTCATTTACTGCAGTATATTTTTCTTGGGTTTGGGCTACTTTTTATGAAAATCTCTTTATATTCCCGTTTTGATGTAGCTATATTTTATTCTGAAGTCACGATTAAATACAATTAAATTATTATTAAATCAAAACAGCCTAAAATATAAACAATCAACGTCCTCCCCCTCAGTGGGCCGCGGTAAAATTATCCAACGTTACTCGGTCCATGGCGATAAAAAGGTTGGGGAACACTGATCTAACGGACGTTAAAAACGATGTTTCACAAGTAAACTAATTGAATCATTTTGAATTGAATTTTACATCTGGTGACTGATTAATTATATTTCATACTTCTTCTTTTTCATTTTTCGCTTAAATACAATGAACTGCGTGGCATTTATTTTTGTTACTTTCGCGATTTCACAACGTTCTACGTATTAGCGATCATGAATCAAACTAGTGAAAGTCATGAAAACATTACTGCAGAATCATCACAAATTAATCGCGTAGCAGTTAAGCCGCCTTCATTTTGGCGAAACAAGCCAAATTTGTGGTTTTTCAAGGAAGCGCAACTTGATGTTGGGAGAATTTCGGAAGACCTAGCAAAATAAAACATTGTTTTATCAGCTGTAGATGAAAATATTCTAGAATTTAATGGATATTTTAGCCGACCTTCCTACTGAGAATAAATACAGTGCTCTGAAATCAGCGTTATTAAGCCGTTTAAATGATTCCGAAGAAGCGAAACTAAAAAAGTTTCTTGGCGATCGCCGCACTTCCTAACTTTTGCGCCAAATGAAAAATTAACAAGAGAGTTCAGGCTATTCTTTCTGTCAGTAAAGACACTCGGAACGAATTTAGCTGAAATGGCAGATAAAGTGTCTGCATGAACTGAAACTAACTAATTTAACTCTTAATTTCTTTGTTGTCGTTTGGCAACACTTATTATCATTCCATATTGTTTACCTTTTCTGTAGAACATTGTGCTACAAAGTATCTCATATTTTATCTACTAACGAGCAAATTCTACTTCTGGTGAGTGATTAATCATATTTATTCTTTTTCATATTTTGCTTGAGTACAACGAACTGCTTCACATTTGTTATTTTTAATTACTTCCGATTTACTTACGATTTTCGAAGTACTGGAATATATATACTAAGTTCTAGTAAGCTACTTCCTACAATTGGATCAAAACCCTGTTGTGTGAGTTCTTACAGTTTAAATGTGTTTAATATTAGTGTTTTACTAATGAGTATTTCACCTATAAATTTATCAAATATACATCCTGACTAATAAAAAATTATACACTACTGTAAATAATGTAATTTATTTATAAAAATTGTTCTTTATATGGTTTTCTAAAAAAATCATGTTGGTCTCTTAAAAACCAACAAAGAAATGCTTGTTTAAGTAATTTCAACTCTTCAGAATTTAAAAAAAAAATTGACAAATCCAACAACTCAACTTTTAATAATATTTTTAATGGCAGTGTAGATACTAATGATGAAATGTAAGGAGTCTATGCTGTGTCTAGAATAAGTTGTCAAAGACTTTTGATAGTTTTCCCTCTGAATTAAATATTGGAGAAATAAATTGGCAAATTATATTCAAGCTGAATAGAGGAAATATAGAAGAACTAGTGCATGACCCAGCATTGCAGGGGCTTTCTCTTTCCCTCATGATGCTAGCATTTCTGTGTGTGTGTGTTTGTACGTGCACAATGTGAGTGATTTCTATAATTATGTCATTAAATTTCTCTTTTACGAAATTTGTTCCACTTATTTTCGATCTAAGACATGTTTCTTTTCCCTCTCTATAGCCCGGCATAACACGGGTTTTTTTTTTAGTGTAAAATTATTGTTCCTTCTTCCCCCCTTCACAGATAAGATATAGCTTCAAATTTCGATGTGCATGACTTATATAATTTTTTAATAATAGTTTCTAAGAATCTAAAATAATAAAATAAATTTTAGATTTTTCATTAATAAATCAATCCTTACATATAGTTAACTTAAAAATGTCTCTAAAATGTATTTTTATCCAAAATAATGGACGACATACTTTTTAATTAACAAATAATTAATTTATTTTAATACTACATTGTGTGTGTGTGATTAACTCTTGCTAAGAGGATAAAAAATGAAAAACAAATTTTTTTTAAAAAACCGTAATTTTTATAAGCAATTTTTTCAATCTTTGTACAGATTACCAATAATATTGTTCTATACATGGAAAAAAAGCTTTGTGAGATTATTTTTTATGAATAACGAAGTTATTAAATATTTAATTAAATTAGTATTTTTTGAAAAATCGTAAAAAAAGTTTGACATTTTATTTTTTAAATGACTGATTCTAAAAGAGAAAAGCATGAACTATTTTAGTGTAGAATATTATTTCATTAACATGAAAGAAAATTCAAATGGAATGATTTAGAAATCATTTTCATAAAAACATATTGATTTTGACTCATTTTAGAAAAACTTGTAAAAAATAGATTCATTATTTTGTAAAAAAAATTATACCATATTGTGGTGAGAAAACTGATTGTACCGATTCTGTAATTATTTTTTTGTCTGAGTTTGATAGGAAGAATTAAGATAGTTTTTTTTAAAAACATCGAAAAATTGGAACTTCACTCTGCTGAAATGGAAATGACTCTCGACAGAATAAAAAACCAACAGGGAAACCCAACAGGCAATTGTGCATTTTAAGGTTTTTAATTAATATCTTTTTAACTAATTGCAATATAAAAGGCCAAAATGGTTTCCTCAGATCATTCCACATCTTTTGGTACCTTCGGCGAGTTTCTGCGCTGGGCGGTTCGTGAGAAGATAGATGCACATAGTTCATTTACCTACGAATTTTAATAGTGTAAACTAGCTGCATGGCCCGGTGTTGCACAGGCTTCTTCAAGTGTGTAGCTTTTGGCGTTGGAAATTTCCCCTTTCCCTTTCAGTGTCACCACTTCCTGGTGTCTGTGTGGTTTCTATATTAATGTCACTAAAATTCTCTTTTTCAAAGTTTCTTCCACCTCTTTACCTCGTCGTACGGTTGCTTACTCTCCATTTACCCCTGTATTGCACAGGCTTTTTTCATGGGTATAACTTTATCCCTGTAGAAAATTTCCCTTTCTCTGTGGATACCAGCAGTTCCAGGTGAGTATAATGTGCGATGTGAGTGATTTCTATATTTTTGTCATTTAAATTCTCTGTTCTGAAATTTCTTCCACTTCTTTTTTTGTCAGACAGGCGTTTTCTATTTTTTTCTTTTCCCTTTGTTCAGCCCGGCGTTGTGTGCATGGGTTTTTTCAAGTATAAATCTTTTTTCCCCTGGATAAGATCTTTTTCGCCAAATTTCAATTTTTGATTAATAATTTACACAGTTAATCCAGTTTTATTTACAAGAAAACAGACAATCTACGAATTTATTATTAAACAATTAATTTTGTAATGAATAATAAAAAACAATGCAGCTTTATTAAAAAAACATTAATTTATATTTATTTTTGTTAAATAACGAATCAAAAATTTCTTACAGTTAGCTATTGAAATGACTGCTTATTTTCGGATGGGAGTTCTTAAATTCATAGGTAAACAAACGTATCTATTTATATAAGGCTATCTTCCAAGGCACTGAAGATATCAAAAGATGGGAAATGATCTGAAGAATCCATTTTGATCATTTAATTTCTAAAATTACAATTATCTGAAAAGATATGAATTAAAAATGATAAAAAGCGCAATTCGTCTGCATTGTTGTAACAATGAAGACCCAGTTTGGCTGAAAATCGATTTTAGTCACCAACTTACATCATTTTTATAATAGCGTTGATACAACAATGCAGGTGAATATTGAATTGAATATTTTTCAACGTTTTTAATTAATATCTTTTCAACTAATTGCAATATCGAAATATAAATGGTCAAGAAGGCTTCCTCGGATAATTCCCGACTTTTTGGTACCTTCGGCAACTTTCTGCGTGGTGCAGTTCGTGAGAAGATAAACATAGATAGATATGTTTGTTTACCTACAAATTTGAATAGTGTAGATGAAAATTATTTTTTTTAAAGCAAATGACTATCTAAATTTAATGAAATATCATTTGTGAACTAGACCTCAGGTTCAAACAATTTCAGTAGAAGAGGGAGGGATGAAATCTCTTACAAAACAGAGAAAGCTGGGGTAAAAAAAACCTCTAATATTACTGTGTCCCAAAAGAGAAAAACTATTATGTTCTAATCATACCATATTTATTTGTAACTTTAAATGAGAAACCAAATCTATTAAAATGATTTTATTAAACCTTTAGTATTTTACGTATTTAATCCCTCGGATCTAATATAATTTCACAATTTCATATTTTATTTTAAATTTTAATGCAAAAATTGGAAAATTTAATCATTTAAAAATAAATTGTTTTCCAAAGGCATCTTTAACTTGGTTCCTGTTGGACAAGATAGTATTGATGTTGCTAAAATTGGATTCAATATAGTATTTTTTTCAGTAGGTAAGGCAAATCATAGATACACTTTCAGTCACAGTTATCTCTTTTTAGCTATATTTGAAATAATACCAAGTCTAATCTTCTGATGGGGGTAACTATGCTATGTATTTTTTTTTATGAAACGAAGTTGGACACATTTCTAATAATTTTTACTAAATTAACACACTAAATGTTTTGATATATATCAACATATAAAAAATGTATACAAACTTTTTGTAGACTAGGTCCTTTTAGTTTTTTGTACTCCATTTCCAGGTTAGATATTTCTGATGTAAGCTTGCTAACTTCAGACTTAAATTTCATGTAATGTCTTATACTTTCTTTAACCTGAAATATAATTTGAAAAAAATTAAAAAATACAGCTCTGTGATTTTACTCTAAGAATAGAAATGAAAAGGTATAAAAGAGAGAATTCGAATTTCTTTTTGTTTTTTAATTTTTACCTTAAATAACAGATCACTTGAGTGATTAATCGAATACCCCAAGACTGAAACTCTACTTTTTAACAATGAAACTCCTTCTTCTCTCAATCCGCTTATTACTTTCTGGAGATGGAAGAAATAGCTTTTCAGTTTCTTACTTCGTTCCTGAAATAAAGATGGTATTTTGAACATGTGTAAATAGTCTATATATCTAAATAAAAATATCTAAACACATCAAACTTACAAAATAAAACATAAACTTTCAAAGTGAAGTAGACTGACAAATGAGCTTTGCATGAGAAATATACTTAAATTCTCATCAAACATCTACTGATAAAAAAAACTACACCAAAAATAGATTTTTCCTTTATTGTGAGTCTATCTTAATACATCAGCTCTTGTACAAAAGTTATGATCGATACATTTATAATAAAGTGTCCTGGAATATGACATACCCTAATGAAATAAGAGATCTAAAAAGGATTAAAATCAAATATTTTGAGATATGCTTTAAATACCAGAAAATAAATATTCCCATCTTTGTTGTCATATTTATAACCACCATCTCTGATTATTAAAACAGAACAGTTGGATTAGTGAATAATTGCTTTTCAACTTAGGTGTTCCAATAACACTTTACAAATTACTGATTCCTAAACTTTAACTAACAGTACCTGAAGTTCATTAGCTCTAGTAACACAAATTAGCTGAAATGTACACATTTGTTACATTAGGTGTCTTAACAAGTCCTGTGCTGATAATTAAAGAATTTACTATACAAAAACAATAAATTTTAAAGCATCATTATGCCAATCGCTTAAAGCAATACTCACAAAACAATGGAAAAAATTTTGAGTTTCCATTTATAATAAAAGTTCAAAATATCCACCTCTTTCTTTGAGACAAAGTTGAACCTGTTAGCACATATTTTGAGAAACAAAATATGAAGATTGGAGTGACTGTTGGTATCCTTCGAGTAATGGGAATTTCAGATAATCTATTATTTTCTTTCTTAATCTAAACTCCGTTCTTTAAATATCCTCAAAGAAAAAAAATTAAGACACTCAGATGAGGAGAATGAAGTGGCTAGATTTCTTGAGATCAGTAATCCCCTAAAAATCTTAAAGCACATGCCCATAGTTTCAGAATTTGAAGGGCATATTCACCATCTTGTAATCAAGAATTTCCTTCATTGACTTCTAATAATGAACCAAATGAGTGCCTTCAACAAACAGTATAAAACACACACACATAAGCCCGACAATTTCTTTATATTATTTTGCACACATACTAATTTGTTAAGAATTTAAAGCTTTTCTGCATTCATGAAAGGGACTTGTCATTGCCACAAAACTGGAGTTTTCGTCTTTGTGTAACTGCTTAAATGAAATTAAACCAAGCCTCATTGAGGAAAAATGTTTTGTCCAAGTTGTTGACACTGTTACAAATTAATGTCCTGAAATATCAGTAATGAGATTGCTTCCCATTGGCTGATGAACATTAGTTGAGGCAATGTTTTTATGCATACACAAAGCTCTCAAAGCCATGTATTAGCAAACATGCATGTGTTGCAATAAGCACCTCAAGAATTTATGAGGACTGTAGCATCATTGAGTTTCTTACACTAATTCTAATGTAATAACTTTTAGTCCTGCAAACTGTCTTGTAAAATGCCAAAAAGAGTCGATTTAATCAGTATAGCATCTTCTGAATATATATGTCTCATAATTCTTTACAATATTTCACATGTAGATTCAAAATGAATCTCAAGTAGATGAATTTTCCGGATGAGTGATAATTTAACAAAGAACAACAAAACGATGTGGCACTTTTATAATGAAAAAACTCGAATTTGTGGAAAATCAAATGATAAAATTACAAAAAGCAGGTAATTAAAAAACATTATTGATTGAAATATTGATACAAAAAAAATCCCATTTTTGAAATATTAAATTTAGACTTCAAATTTGGCAAACATGTTTATTTTGTTGTGAAGAGATCCACAATAAATGGGTTTCAATTAAATCCATTTTGGAAAAGGGCATTACGGGAGCGTAAAAGAATTCAACTTCAATATCTGTTACAAGAATGTTTTTCAATACAATTGAATGCTTAATGCCACTAGGACTTAAATATATATAACATGTGGCCAGTAAGTTCAGTGAATGAGCATGTAGAGGTCACTACTGTACTAGTAGAATATCAACGTGCCGCAGGTGGTAAAGGTCAATATCTGTTTGAACATGTTTGTAATTGGCAAGGTTCCAAGTGCGTTCATTCCCTGTTAGTTTAACGACGAGCGCGAAAGGTTTATTGTGGATTGTTGCGGTGTACAAAATGGATAAGAGAATAAACACTTGGAAAAGAATAAGAAACTTGGGAAATCAGCAAAAGAAACTCACGAAATGCGCACAAAGAAATTTATAAAGAGGAAGCCATCACATCAAAGAGTGTTTATCAATGGTTTAAGCGTTTCCGCGAAGGGCAGACCAGCATGAAAGAGGCCTTCCGAGCCGGCAAAAAACTACAAACACCCCGGAAAACATTGAAAGAGTTAAGTAGCTTGTGGAAAACGATCATCGTCCGACAATGCGAATGATTGCGGAGGAACTGGGAATCGGCAAGAAAGTGTTCGCCTAATACTCACTGAGGATTTGGGAAACTCGTACCGCAACGTTACGCCTGTGGCCTGGCGCTTGCGGAGACCTCATTGACATGGCAGATGGAGACAAAAATTTCTTGAACAACTTCGTCACAGGCGATGAGAGTTGGTGTCTGAAGTACGATCCCGAAAGCAAACGACAAAGTTTGTAGTGGCTGAGTCCGTCGTCGCCTTAAAAAAAAACCGAAAGTACGGTCGGAAAAATCACGCATTAGGACAATGCTCATCGCATTTTTCGACTCTAAGGGGGTCTCATTCACAAAGAATTCCTCTCTGAGAGTACCACATTGAATACTTTTGCCTACACCGAAGTTCTGAAGCGTTTACTGCAACGGATCCGTCGCGTTCGCCCTGAGTACACCAAGCAAGGATCCTGGACTCTTCTCCACGATAATGCCCGGCCACACACCGCCTTGGTTGTATGGCAGTTCTTGGCCGCGAATGGAGTTGTGACACGTGATCACCCCTTATTCACATGATTTGGCACCGGCGGCCTTCTTCCTCCTCCCCAAATTGAAATCAGCCCTGAAAGGAAAGAGATTTTCGGACATCACCAATTTTCAAAGCGACGTGTAAGCCGAGCTAAAAGCCATACTGAAAGAGTGGTTTTACAGGAGTTTCCAGGACTTTGTGACGGGGCTTTATCGTGCCTTCTAACTAAAAAACCTCTTGGAAAATCTTTGGGGATAGAATGGCAATTCTTTCCAACCAACCCAAGAAGAGAACGCGATTATGCAGATTAGGAATATGTACATACTGGAGCTTTAGTATTCGTGTAAAAGTTCTATGAGGAGGTCTAATAGTGCTAGCGAAGTTCTAAGTGAGTCCGAAGCCAGAAGATCTTCCATTTGCCGAAGCAAGTTAGATCAAGGATTATATTGACAATATAAGGACTGGTAGCTGTTCGCCGTGGATTAGCGGTAAGAAAAACAAGATTAAACTTTAATACTAGGGCAGATTCTAGTGAAGTCAGGGAATCATCTATATAAAGATAGATTCAGTGGTTTATTGCGCTATTTGTTAGAATTATAGTTTATGTCTCATCACACTCCTGATCATAAGTCTCCTAGACTTGTGTTGCTTTGCTGAATATAAATTGAGATTATAAACTAATTTTAGTATGGAATCTCTGAGTGGTCAATCTTTTATCCCCTCAGACAGGTCGTGTGGATGATGATGGGATGATGCCCACAGCCCGTGGGCTATTACAACTTCTATATTTGTTCCCAACAGTGAATTACCATCCATGGAGATTATTTTGGACAGTAAGTTGTATTTGATGCAGTGCAATATTGTGTTTGAAATAAAGATTTATTCACCAAACTTTCTGGCCACAGGTTATATATTCATACAATATCATGAAATACCTAGCGAAGCTGTCAAGTAACGGCAGGTTAAGAATATATTTATGAGATACTAGCTCAAACATTTTATCATTATAGGAGAGGATTAAATCAAATAATTGTCATCTTAATGGGTTTTTTTCCTTGAAAAAAAAATCAGTATATCACTATAAAATCAACTATATACCTTCTCTTTAGAAATTTCTCGCTGTAGTTGACTCCTATAACCTCCAGACTTCATGAAGGATAAAAAATCAACCATGAGTCTTTTTTGAACATACAAAAATCTTTCAATAGCCACAGTACTTTCTTCTATAGGAGTTTGGACAACTGGAGTAGTATTATTGAGTTTTTGATCAATGCACCCAGGAGCTGGATCCGAATTAGCTAATTAAGAAAACAAAAACTCTCGATTAAGATCCTTTAAAGTTTTGTAAAACTTGCAGCAAAAAAATAAAAACATAAAAAAATTCACAGCATCTTACCTGAATTAGATGTACTAAGAATAGTCTGAGCATGAAGTAAATCTAAGCCACTAAACTTAAGGGGCTTATTACGTTTACTTTTTGAAGCATTTTTCTTTGGTCTTCCAGGACCTCGTTTTCTTTCAGACCTTCGAAGTTTCCGTTGTGACTTCAGAATCCCATCATTAGAATTGCAGTTTCTTTTTGCAGGTTCTGGGTATGAATTATAACACAATATTTCATGAGAGAATATCAAAATTAAAAAAACAAAGAATCAAACTTTGGTTTATTTAAAAGGTGTGCAAGTAGAAACTTGGCTATGAATTTGAATGCATTAAAAAACGTTTAATGCATCCCATCCACCTTTCATTTTAGATATATGTAGATAAGTCAATTTTTTTTTACATAAGTTTCAGTCATTCCATGTTATCAATTTTTTAAGAGATGGATGTCAATAAAAAATATAAATGGAACTGCATTCTATATTGTTTTTAAGTAAAAATGCTGCTAAATGCTATGGAATTAATTCCATTCTTTCAACAGTAAAAAAGTATTTTTTAAGATTTCGTGATGGAAATTTCAAACTTGAGAACGATCCACATTTAGATGCAGTAAAAAAAATTTGACGGTGAACAATCTCTAGTTTTAATGTGAGCAAAGGCTTATCAAACTGAAGAGCTTGCAGAACAGTCAGGAGTTACTCATCAAGCAATATTACTTCAAATGAATGCAATAAGAAAGATAAAAATTGAAGGAAAATGATTCCCTCTTAAATTGAAGGAAGAAAACAAACTCAACCATCTGCAAAAATTTGCTTTCCTAGTACAAAATAAACCCCTTTTTGCACAAAATTATTACGTTAAAAAAATTGGTTTTGTATGACAATTCTAAATGGAAAAAAGCATGGGTTAAAACAAAGTTAGCCATCAACATCAATAGTAAATGAATATCTTTACCAAGAGTGTTACTGATCATTTGGTGAGATTGGAAAGGAGTTGTGATGGACCTATACGTGTCCTCACACTAATCCTCTTGGGGAATCTTTGGGCCAGCATTCGCATTTAATTCACAGTCATCCCTCTCAAGGTGAAACCGTAATGTGCAGATTAGTTCGACTATATAAAGTCAGAGTTTTGTAATTATAGAGAGGGAGGTAGGATGCAGCTATATTTGCAACGCAGGTAAGATTGAATAAGGTTTACTTTAGCATGTAAAGATTAAGAGGGGTGTTTTGCAACTGAGTTAAATTAGTAGATTTGGGGTTAGGAATAAACGATAGACTATGTTGAGTTAAATAAGTCGACTCCACATATTTGCTTAATAATCATTGCTTTCTTCGTAATACTCATTTGCTATTCACTTTATGAATAGATTGTTGTTGGTTAGTTAGTTTCACTAAATAAATAATTGATTATGGAATTTTATTGTTCTGCTTTCATTCCTCCCACACCCTTAGGTAGGCAAGACAGTGAGAGAGAAACTTCAGGAAGAAGTTTCTTGCAGAGTTATTAACTACGAGCTTCTGGAATCTGGTTAAACTGTTAGAGCTGAGCAATACCAGGTGCAATAGATCATATTAAGTGATGTTCCAGGGTTTTCTTTCCCACCTTTTCTTTCAGAACACGGATATATTTTTTAAAATCATAAGAGAATAATTCGATTTATTGAATATCAAGGAAAATTTAAGAGTATAGTAGTATCAATATATAATTATGTGTATTATTGTTAGTGCCAGAGTTTAATTTCCACTTGTTTAAAATTTTTTTATAGATTTCTATAAATAATATGTTTTAGCACCCAGCAGATGATATAAAAATGGTAATCAAATTGAATACGGAACTTAGAAATTAATAATAGAAAATTAAAAACTTTCACACATACAATATATAATCAAAAATATTCTCCACATATTTCGTAAAAAGTATAAAAAGCTCAAACTACAAGAGAATATTAAAAATTCAGAATTAATTGGATTGTTGTACATTTATTAAAGAATCTTAAATTTTTAGCTCAATGAAAATGTCTTACTATAATAAGTATAATCAGAATTTAAACCCAAACATTTTACTTGTAACATTCACATTAAATCTCGATTTCAGAAAGAATTAATTCAAAAAAAAAAACTCATAATGTATTAATTTTAGATTTCCCATGTTCTTTACAGTTAAAATAAATTAGTAGGTAAATAAGAACAGTTAACTTAGTTCTACTAGCTGATCAAACCTTTTAAAGTTGAAAGGTCAACTTTAAAAGGTTTTAGGAATTATCAAGCATTCAGAGCCATTTTATTTCTATGACACTTTTAGCAAAAGCACAAAATTTAGAAAGAAATCATTTTTAAGGGAAATAATATAGTCAATTTTATGTGATTTAATAAAAAATAGCTTGAGTTATTTCTTCAGATTACCTTTTAGTAGTATCAAAATTCAAACCTATAAAGATCACTATGCTACAGCTAAGTCAGCATATTGTTATAAATATATTCACAATGTGAGCACAAATGATGGACCTGATTTTGAAAAAAATCATTTTCAAAACTACTACATATATAATAATATGCGATACATGAATGTAAGATGAAATGTACCAAGTTTTTCCACACCAATAATCAACAACACATTCAAGATCGTTGTAATTGAAATCCAAACATATAGACAATGACAGAGATGAGACTTTGAGTATTAGAGTATATACAAGGTATTTTCAGTTATTTTGGTGCAACATGCATTTTGAAATCGCTACGGAACAGAAACCAACAAACAAAAGCATTTTGTGATGGTATCATTAGTTTAAGAAAATAGTTTGCTTGAGTAAAAAAAGAAAAGCAGCGGCCAGTCAAACATCTTGGAGGAAGCAGTAGTAAGGGTGAGGCAGAGTTTTATATGAAGTTCATGAGAGTTGCCACCTGAAAACTTTGGGATGCCTCAGAAAACAGCGTGGTAAATTTTACGAAAGAAATTAAATTTCAAGCTATACCATTTGCAACTGACACAACAAACAGAAGACAACGACTAAACATTTGTACAGCATTACTAACCATTGATAAGAGCGATGCTACAAAATGTATGAAATGGACTGGATTACAGATTATGCTGTGCAATAAGAGGGTCACACATAGAAAATTAGTAACAAATAAAAAAACCTGGCATATTTCTCTATCAGTCCATTATTGTACTCACCCTGTATATAAATAACATTTCTTTTTACAATCCATACATCATCAAGGTAATATAAAAATGCAGCTAATTAATTAGAACATTTAAATGTATTATTGCAAAAAGAATGAGAAAATACTCTTCACAGTTATCTTACCATTTTCTTCATTACTGTCTTGTCCACTGTTGTTCAAAGAAGTCGATTTTATTATTTTATTACTACACCAATCAGACCAAGCCTTTCTAGTTGTAGGCCCAGAAAGTGAACTTTCCTCTTTCGAATCATTTGATGAAGAATCCAGAATGCATGGATTAGATATACCATTTTTTAAACGTTTGGCTCGAGTAATAGACATTTCATCATCCTGGAAGGAGAGAAATGGAATAGACGAGTAAGAAAGACTGATTAAATGTACATAATTTTTTTTCCTAAAAAAGATTAATCCTTTGATTCTAAGTAGAAGTAAATCAAATAAGATACAGTATTTAAAAAATAAAACTGCATCATACATTTTATGAACAAATAGTAAGCATCACTGAAAAGAAAATTAGCCACACTAAATTTAAATGTCTAATTACATACAACTATTAAAAGCCAGAATTGACCAGATAAAATGTTTCAGTTTTACTCTTAAATTTTAAATATACAACTTGCAAATCTCAGAATAAACGAAATTTAAATTTTATTTAAAAATAGATCTTAGACATAGATTAATAATTTTAATCAAAACGATAAGACATGATTTAAAACTATTTCAAAACACTATAGTTACACAAACCTTAATCTTTGGATTTTTCATTCTTTGAAAGTAGTGTTCAAGCTGAAATGAATTAAAAAAAATTATTTGTTAATATCTTCAAATACATTCAACAATACTGCAATAAATTTATGCTTAAAACACAAAACCATTTGGGCCCTAAATATAAATGAAGGACATTTTATTTTCTTATTTTCAGAAAGAAGTCATGATCAGTCAATTGTTTCATTTTCATTTATGTACAATGCAGTATTTTTAATACTATAAAACAAAACAATGTGGTTTGCAAGAACCCCAAACCCAAGGTTCTTAAAACTGATAAGTACCAAAATATACAGTTTGAATTTTATATTTATGATTTAAACTCCTTCAAATATAATATATATGTCAAGGAAAGTATGATTAACAAATACAATTCAGTAAAATAAACTCAAAGCTTCCTACTTTACCAAATTTGAGGATCACATGAGCTAGCAGACAGAGAAGTACAATATAAGAATCCTTAACTCTCCAATAAAAATTAGGAATAAATATAAAGTTAATTCATTTTGTGGTACAAACTGTGTACCTAGTTCATTTACATATTACATGAAGTATGAAATGTCTAACCAATACAATGCATTTTACTCAAACTCAGTGGTGCAACAGCCCATGAGGGCCAGGGCCTACTGTGACCATCACAGTATACATGACCATAGGATGCTGAGGTGCATGAGCAGATGTCCCGATCTGGTGGTCAGTCTGAAGTGAAACTCCCAGTGTTTACGTCCCCAAGCAAGCTTGGTACTAATTTATCAACACACTGCAGGAGGGATGAAAGGTCGAGTCGACCTTGCCCAGCCCAAGGAAAGAAACTCGAAACTGTGGTGTGGAAACGCGATATGCTACCACTCGACCTTAAAATGCATTTTACAAATGAGACTAGGATCGAGGAAGCTATACTTATAAAATTATATTTTGAAACAATTGTTACTTCTGCTCTGTGTCCATTTCCTCAATTACTTAACACAAAATTCCTTCCCCTTGATTAAATGCACATTTTGCCATATTACAATATCAGATTTATAAAAATTTGATCAATTTGGAAAATCCTTCAAAGTAATGAAGTTTAAATTTTAAGCATACTCGAAACTATCAGAAGTAACCTACAATTCCTTCCCCCCTTTTGAATTCTTATTCCTATGGAGCAGGTGGTCTGAGTAGGTGAAGCGTAGCTGTCAAGATACCACATGGTCTTTAACGACGAAAAACATATATAATGGATTCAGTCCCAATTTTGATCTTGACTTTGGCATAACTAGGTGTTCTGTGGTTTACTAGGATTTTTATTTTGGATATTATTAGTCTAATATTTCAGCTTGTGAATTTAATTTCTTAAAGATTGTTAAGTTTACTGTTACCAATAAATCCAGGAAGACATTTATGGATTCCAGAATTATTTGAATAGCGCAACACACACACATTAATGTTTTTTATTGGTGCGACGAAATCCTGGAAATACTCGGATCAATATGTTAATTGTGTGTGCTGTGCTTGGTGCTAAACTGTTTGGATTGCTATTGGATCACTATCTTTGCAGACTTTTAAAGCTACTGTAATTTTTTGTTTCATTTAAAAATGGAAACTATTGATAAAGATAGAGCTAAAAGAAAAGCTGTTCGTTCTGCTTCTACAAAGTTTGTAAATAAAGTCACACACACAATTCGTTTTTAGAAAAACTCATCAAGAACAACTCTCTGAATATTTACTAAAGAATAAAGATTTATTCTCAGATAAAGAATTGTTTGAAGTAGAAATAGAAGGTTCTCTTGAATATGAAGAGAATATAAATGAAGTTAAATATAAAATCAAAAGTAAAATTAATAAAATGCATCTAAGCCAACCAGCTGTAGCAATAATGATAAATTTATTTATTTAAAATTCTTTTTATCTGGTGAAGCTTATAAAATTGTTTCCGGTTTTGCCCTTACCGCAGATAATCATGTTTAAATTTTTTGAAAGACAGATATGGTAGACAGGGCCATTTAATCAGTTGCTTTATGAATAAGCTTCTAGAGATTGAACCTGTTAAATCCTCCTTTAATCTAAAAGGGTTAAGAAAATTGCATGACGGAAGTGAAATATAAGAAATTTACAATCCATGGGAATAGCATCAGGAAATTATGGATATTAATTCCAATAATGCTTAAACAACTTCTGCATGATTTAGTTGTAGAATTTAAAAACAAAAAAAAAATTCTAAAAATATTGGGAAAGTTAAATAATTAATGTTTCATTAAATTTGAAATCGAATCTCGCATGTCTGCAAACATTGCACTAAAAAAATTCTAGACACCCCTCCACGAAATTTCTCATATCAATAACCTAAATTCAAAACTAATATTCCCTTATCTTCCCCCTTAACTACAGTTATTAAAAATGTTTACATATTTTGTAATTCTGATACACACACTTCAATAGGATGCCAAATATTTCCTAATAATCAAAAATGTTATAAGTTAAAAAAAGAGTGGAGATGTTAATGGAGCATGACCTATAAACATTTAAATTCATAATGCAAGGTAAAATTACACCATATGAAACTTGCCAGATTTTACAGCACAATTCTGTTTTGCCCTAAACTCCACTTAAAAATAATAAAACAAAAATACCCGAAATAGAACATGTAAAGAAACCTGAAACCAAAACTCATGAGAAGGAAATAGTAATGTTTTCTATGCTAAAACCTCAATATTCGCCTGGAATTTATGAGACATTACTACAAACGACTGAAGTTCAGGTTATACTAAAATTATGGCTAGGCTTTTATTTGTGATTATGGATCGTAAAAATCTTTTATACGTTAAGATTTAAAGAATGCATTAAACTTAATTACTTGAATATATGAAAATTCTATGAACCCTCTGGGGCAGGATATTATGAACCATATGGATCAAGTGGTCTGAGTGGGTGGAGCATAGCTGTCACTCATGAAGATACCACATGGTCTATCTCGACGAAAACCATATATAATGGATTTGTAACTAGGTGTGCTGTGGTTTACTAGGATTTTTATCTTAAATATTTTCAATTTAATATTTCAACTTGTTAATTGAATTTGTTAAAGATTGATAAGGTTATTTGTTACCAATAAATCCAGGAAAAGGCATTTATGGACCCCAGAATTATTTGAATAGCACAACACACACGCATCAATATTTTTTTATAGAGAATACAGAAAAAATTTTAAAAAATGTTATTACATTTTCTTACCTTTGTTCTATCGATGGTGTGCAGAAAATATGAAACTGGCTTTCCCGTCCAGGAAACAGATCCTTTTAGAGGCATAATTTCGCGAACATTCATAATTGTTCCTATGTCTTGGAAAAAAGAAAAGAAAAAAAAAAACATTTTCCATTGATTGAATTAGCAGCTAAGAAATGAGATTTTCTTTCAAAGAAAGTAAAATAGGCTTGGTCATGCTTAATTATGGGTTGCATTTCAAAAACAGAAAGCAAGTATCTAAATGTGTGAAATAAGAATCATTTTAGAATAAGAAATTATTGCAACAAATAACAAACAAAAATATCTCATTGTAAAAGTGAATTTCTTAAAAAAACCACACACATACATAAGGATTACTAACAAAATTTCAATAGACCAATTTTCTATCACAATTATTTGTAATGAGATGGTTCCCATTAATTAGTTTCTATAAATTTAAGAAATATTTACATTATAAGAAATATTTATATTTTTAATATTTAAGAAATAAAGAAAATTTTCTAAGATCCTTTTCTTGATTTAAAAGCATAATATTCATTTTCATTAAATTCGTAAAATAATTCAAATTATACTGATATAATACAAAATGCACTACGAAATTCAGAAAAGTTCTTAAATAAATATTTTAAAGTGCACTAAATTCTTGACAGATCAATTCAAAATTATCTATAAGTATCAAATTTAGACGTTGTTCGTAATGTCTAGAGTTTTGTAAGTGTAATTATGTGATTAACAACCTCCCCCATTGGAAATATATCATGTAATGAAAAGTAAACAAAACTGCATTTAGGTTCACTACTTTAACTCAATGTCTTTCCATAGTATCTTAATTTCTATATGTACTAGGGTGGAAAAAAATTTACTCGGGAGTATTACATAGGAACACAAGAGGCATGGCTCAAATTCTAAATTATTATTTTTAAGCAAACCAAACACCTCTTAGTCAAGCCAAGATTAGAAGCAACATGCTCAAAAAATGTACAAGCCTTGAATTACATCAGGTTTTTTAGTGGTTGATATTAAATTGTGTACAAAACAAACCATTTACTAACATGAAAACAAAATATTTCTTTGACTCAGTATTTTCCCAAAGATATTTTTAATTTTAATACATTTAACTGCAGATATAATGAAAGCCATACAAGAAATCAATAAACTTAGCTTTTAAACTTTTTAGCTCCCATTTAAATGAAAGTAAAATATTAAAGCATAAATGAATATAAAATTCTTTAAGTGAATGAAAAGGAAAAATGAAATATAATATTTAAAGGTGAATATATATATAGTTGTTGTGACACACAAGCTTACCACTAAGATTTCTGTCTGTGATACGGAAGTTTAAAGGACAGAAAGCTTTTGAGGAAACCACTCTAGCTTCATCTTTTATGTCAGCAAACCTCATTTTCAGCTAAAGAGCAGAAAAAAACATATGTAAGTATATAGGTCTAAATATGATTCCCTTCATTGAAATAATGAATATCAACTGTGATGGTTGCTTTAATACCTCAGATCATATGCTTTGTTGCCTTTAAAGCAGAGGTCGCCAAAGTAATGGTCTGTGGACCACTAGTGGTCTGCAAGAAAATTTCACTGGTTCCCAGTAAAATGTGGAATATACTCACTCATCTTAAGTTATGTTTTAAGATGCATTGATTGTGTTTTAAGATCATAATTGTTTTAATAAATATATTTAACACTTAAAAAATCCTATTACTGATTCGCGGGATTAAAGTAATGAATTTACTGGTTCATGAGATTAAAAAGTTTGGCAACAGCTGCTTTAAAGTATACAATTGTCAAAATAAATTGAAGAAAATGAAACACTGTGCAGGTAATTTGATTTTTTGGCAACAAATTATTTAAACTTGTTCACCCCAAAACATATTAATAAGCTTAATTTATAGACAATTATCACAAATATTGATAATTCAATAAATATGTAGCTTTTGGCCCAATTTTAAAAAGAGCTTATTACTATCTTTGTGAAATATACTTCAACATTAATATGAAATACAAATGAAAAATGAAACAAATGGATAGACCAGAAATTTTAAAGATTTGGAAAAAAAAAAAAACCTTTATTAAATCTTTACAAAGGAATATAATATGAATTTTTAATAAAAATGACAGCTGACTAAAACTTTAAAATAACAAATTCAATGCGATATTCAAAGGAATAATAATACCAGAAATAGGTTTTTCTCATCAAGAAATACACCCTTCATATTTTTATAAGAAAATACAAATTTTTTGCAAAATTACCTAAAATATTTACATGTATACACAGAGAGAAAAAATAAGATTGAACAAACTAATTATATATATTAGGGTGGATAAAAAATTCTTTTTTAGAATTTTAAAACAAATTTATATGGAAAAGATGTTCTGTAGTACATATATAAAGGGGGAAAAAATTATGATAAGTACTGCCACAAAGGAAATGAAGTTTGGGTATTTGAGCTTTTTAAGGTAAAACATCAAAGTAATTTTTGTCAAAATTAGAGAGCATTTTAGAACCTTAACATTTACTGTTATGAGAGGATACATTATAAACAGTAACAAACACATCCAGAACATTTAACAGCTTTTATAGTATTAAATTTTAAAAATAACCTACTATAAAAATTAGTGTACGATAAAAAGGAAAACAGAAAACTGCTTGAATTGGACTGTGGGGATTGACAGCACTCAGAAAAAGAGCTGGGTCATGAAGCGTTGCTATGTTACACAGTACTACTTACAATTCACGAATTAGTAATCATCACTTTCGAAAATTTATATAGAAAATAAATTGTTTTGAGTCATCTATCAAAAATTAAATCTTTCCATTTTTCCTAATATTCAATCCCTTTGTGGCAGTATTAAATTTTTAAATTAGTTTTTTAAAACTATTTATCACCCAATCTCTACACTATAAAATAATTTTTCCACATAGGTAGGTTGACATCTATAATAATTTTTTTCTCCATATAACGATGACCCACCCTAATATATATGTTTAAAACAGGTATAGACAAAAAGATATGAACTATTTTTAGTAAGCTATGCTTATCAAATTATATCTGTTTTATATGTATATATATATATATAAATTTGATTTATTTTATTGTAATCAATAAATTTTACTTTATATTTGAAATAAAAATCAATTATATCTTCTTAAAGAACTTTTATTTATTTTTGCACGATTGCAGTCTATAAAATATGCAACAAATGTAAGTATTGTTGAAAACAATATTAGAATCAATAATTTGAGGCATCTAAGTTTTGCTTTATGTAAATTTTCTAGATATATTTAAAATAGCTATATGGTTTTCAGAAACGATTTAAATAAAAAACTCAAAATAAAAAATCATTTTATTGAAAGTAAATTTATAATCTATTTTAAAAACTACCAAAAATTTTTAAATTTTACCTATATATTAAAACTTTTAAAGTAAAAAATTATCGATTCCTTCATTTCCATAAATATTCCGAAATACAATGCAATATATTAGCAAAGATATATCATAATGGAGTAACTATTAACCCGCGATCACTCGCACAGGGTGTTCTGTACACCCCAGCAACAAGAAAATCCTCCCAGATTTCTAAAAAGAATGTGCAGAACCACGATTTTTTCTGTAGCTGCACATTTTAGGTCATTGAACCTTCAGGCTTGATGCAATCCCTCTTTAAGGAACGATTGGAATGTAATGCCCTTGAAAAGTTTATCTGGAGGGCTGAGAACTCCCGCGAGAAGTTGAGCATTTGTATACAGTCTGCTCTGAAAGTTTGGAAAATGATTAAAATATTATTTTTCTTACTTTCTACTATCATTATCTCATTAATTATAAAGTATATTTATTACTGGCATATACGTTTTACTGGTTTATGAAAAAATATAAAATTATGTGTTTTAAAATGAAAATTTTGTATGTTTAGTTTAAATTAATGTTAGTCTCATTTGTGTGCAATATTTTAAATAATTTTATTTGTATAATACAAAACACATCTTGTACTTTATAAATATGTATTATAATGACTTAGTTTTTATTTTTATAATTAAATACACGTGTTACAAGTTTGGGGTGTTCTCTACACCCCGCGAGTAACGAAGGTAGCAAAAACGGGCGCGAGTGACCGCGGGTTAAGAGAACAAAAATAATCACAGAAATAAAACTGCACAATGGTACAGTAAATTTAATACTGGAAATTTTATTGGGAAATTAGTGTACTCTATAATTTGTTGATTTAAAATAACTTTTAAATTTTTAAGTTATGTCTCAGCATTTGAATAAAAAACCTTTTAACTTAGTGCTTCAAGTATTGGTTTTTACATGGATTAATGTGTATTTATTTTCCACATTTGATTCCCACCAACATCGAGTATGAAAACGAATCTTCACATATGGGAAACATGTTCAAACAACGTAGTTAAATGTTTTCAAAATACAATTATTATAAAACCACAATAAAGGTTACATGTTGCATTAACTTCAGTTTCATTTTAGAAAATGAATTTTATTAAGAAAAAAAGAAAAGCAGGTATAAAAAAAAATACTTTGAAAAAAATAAAAAAAATTTCAAATGACAGGAAATAATACATAAGCATCATTGATATTTTACTGCTTTTAGGATGCATATCCAGGAACAAAAACAGCAGAAACACTATTAAATAAATTTTTTAAGCAAAATTTAAATAAATATGAGGGGGAAAATATTACATTAACAGTATTCTTCCTACTAAACACTAATTTTTAAGCATCAAACACAAGAATCAAAAGAAAGGAATCAAAGCACTTTTTATATTCTAATTTCTATTAACCAAACAAATTTACAAAACAAACTGATGGATGGGGGAGGAGGGAAAGCAACAAAAAGTTCATTTTGCTTTTAAAAAAATTAAATGTATTCAGTATAATTAGGAACTTCAGAAAAGCTCTCCTTGTGAAATGTGAAATCCGTGCTCTGAAAAAGAAGGCTGGCTTAGTAGATGACTGTTTGTGAAGCAGAAATTACTAATAAGTCAAGATAAGACCTGTAAAATGTCAGAAAATCTTTTATGAAAATGACATTATTGCCACTTAAAATATTACAGAAGAGAAAAAAAAGTTGTTACAAGATGATTATAAATAAACTGCATGCAGTATTAAAAACTTACAATCAGGTTTAATTATTGACTTCAAAACAAATAGAAGAAAAAAATAACACTACATTAGTATAAATATTGCAATTGAGGAATGATAAATACATACCTCTAAAAGAATTTAAGTTTTTCAAGTGAGAAATAAACACTATAACAGACTTCACATAAATGTATTCACAAAACTACAAAAGATATGAGAAATTCCTGCTCAATCGAATTTAATTGCTCATCAATGTATTTTCACAGATGTTATTCGGAAATACCACAAATTACTAACTCCACATTTGCACTAAATTTAGTAAAAATGACAAAATATTACAACTTTCACAAAGCACCTAATAAATATCTCTAAGAAAAATAATAGATGTTGTATATATGAATATTGCGTGGAGATTTTTTGCAATGACTAATTTGTGATTGCAAAAAATTTTGTCAATCACTGTGCAATCACAAAGGGAGAAAAAATCCTGTCCATATTCTATTTATAATATGGCATTTATCAAATAAGACAGTTTTAATTTCTTTCCAGCAAAGTGGCAACAACAGAAACAAATAGTTTACAATAGTTCAGTTACAAATATTACATTAGTCCCTCAGATATGAAATATAATTTGATATAAATCAAAATATGGAGTGAAATCTTTTAATGTAATAATTTGTCTTGTATGATAGTCAAAATAAAAATTATTGCTATAAAAAATTTATGAGTTACATTTCAAGAGAGAGTTCAGATGTAATTAAAAATTTCAATATTAAATTCCTTTTATAGACCTACAAAAGCACATACAATATTTACACTTAATCTTTGTAAAGATCACATTTTCCCTAATACATTCATCGCAGCTTAAAGAAAACAAACTGACTTCTCTAAGACTGTCTTTACATGATGTTAAAGAATAGGACCTGAATTTGGAACATTATAAAAGTATTCCAACATTAATAAATTTTGGCTTTGCTATATTACAAAGAGTAGCATATTTTAACTTTGGACCATCATTTCTGACATAAAATGTGTCACCTTTTTTTCTTTTATCCTGTAATGCTATATAAGCAATCCCTTTAAATAGTATAGTGAAAAATCAATTATTTATGGAATGTTTTGAGACTTTAAAAACACTACATTTTAAACAGCTGTATGTATGAATTACAGTTTCAAATGTTCATGAAAATTGAGGTATTTTTTTTATTGCCTTAAAAGTAAATGCAAATATAACATATTTACTGCAACCAAATTACTATCTAAAGCTAAACATTTATTAAATGAAAAATATGAGTTTTTTTAGAATTATATACATGAAAAGTTCAAGAATTATTTAATACTATTTGAAAGAACGTTTTAAAAATACCTGATAAATATATTTTTTATTAGCTACTTGTCATTTATCATCACAATAGCTTTTTTTAATAAAAATTCTTTGAACATAGGAAAAACAGAGTTGAAGATATTTTCTGGTACAGAAAAAATGGTAAGTTTGTGGGCATCATGAGCATAACAGAAAAATTAAATTGGAAACTTAAACAATTAACCAACACAAGTAGAACCAAATTACAATTAGTACAAAGTAGAACCAAATTGAAGATATTTTTAAAATTTATTCACTTAAATAATCCACACAGATAAAACAAAGTAAAAAAATTTAAATACCTAAAAAGGATTTAATTTTGCTTAATATCTCATAAGCATCCAGTTTCACATTTCATAATTTTTGTATTTTTCGTGCAATGTTACAAGAAATCATTTCAGTTATGAATACAATTCTAAATATAAATCAAATCTCAAACTTTTGAAATAACCCAAAAAACTGGATAAATACTTTTGTAAAATAAGATTTCCTTCACATAAAATTTTAGCAGCTTATTTCTAAGTTCATGACACCATATTATTCTTATTCCACATCGTCAACTGATTCTATATATTACGTAAAGATTTAGAAACATTTCCCCCCTATATATCTGAAATGTATTCTAAAAGTAAAAAGTTATGGAATAGTAGAGTTCATTTAAGTATTTCACACTTGAAATATTGATAATATATATGTATGACATATAAGCTGCATGCATATAATATAACTTCAAAATTGAGAGCTTTTCCTAAAAATAAGAAAAGATTAATTCACTTTAAAAATAAATGGAAACTTGGAAATTAATTATTTACATGAGTTAGATACAACACAGATAAAAATCGAGTAAATTCTGGAGTTTATAAAATATGTACAAAATTATACTTAATTTTCATTTTTGCACAGATTATAAATATTTTTTCTGATGATTTTTCTTAAACAAGTAATTTATCTTCTTAAGAAGAAAACTATACATATAACTGAGCAATTTCAATATCTAATACAGTCGAACTTCTATATAGTGAATTTTTCTACATAGCAAACTTTTTTCTGGAACCTTGAACATTTCATGATTTTCTTCGTAAAATAACCTCTCTATAGTGAAGTGCATTTTCTATATAACAAACTTTTTCTTTTGTGATTCAATTTTTGTTCTCCCTTTTTTAAAAGTATTTTTGAAAAAATTTCACAAGTTATTTTCTCTTAACACATTTTACGGTCGTCATAAATCTTAAAAATATTCATTAAATCCTAACTCGCCAAGAGCAATAGAGTTCTGGACGTTTTGTCCTAGAAGTGCATCCTTTAACCCCCATTGCCCAGTTCACTAGAAATATCTTTGATATCCTCTTTCACCCTCAATGGTGTTGTCCCGTGTCCCTGTGATCTAATTATAAAATAATGCATGTTTAATATTACTTGTAAGCTTTAAATTATAAAATCTCCTAAAAATTCAATAATTTTAGTATAAAATTATTTTCTTACTATTGAAGATACAGTGAATTCTTTGACATTCTTATTTCTTGCTTTCCTTGCAGTTTTTCTTTTTTTTTTATGGGTATGATATATAAAATAAACATATTAATTTTAAAAAAGGTGCGAATAATTACTTTTTTTAATATATAGTGTTTATGAATTTAAAATTTGTTTTATGTGGTTTATTTAGTACATTAAAAGATGGACCTCTATATAACGAATTTTCCATATAAGGAACTTTTTCCCGGGATTTAGCGACTTCGTTATTAGAGGTCCGACTGTATTTGTATTACTATAACATTTAATGAACAATGTAGATTTGGATCTTTAGTGCCATGAACTGAGAACTTTTAATTCAAAATTCCTCTTAGTCTTAATGCAGGGCAAACCATCAACCATTTTGTGTGTGTGTTTCATTATATATTTTTAGTTAAGTAAAAATATTTTATTGTATTACACAATCATTTACAGTTCATTATGCAAAAATAATTACTATTCAAATTTACAGATAACAAGTTTAAAAACAATGCTTTTTTTTCAGAAAACAACTCTTTAAATAATGATAGCCCTATATAATTATAAAGATGTATATTTGTAACTTAGTTTTATCTGCATTATTAATAATTAGAACTTTATGAAATGGAGAGGTATTTTTATTAAATCAGCATTGTGAAATATTTTGATTTTTTTAAAAGATTTTTTGAGGTAAAAAACTAACTGAAATTTAAATAATTACATTACAATCACTTTATGTAAGAAATACTCAAACTAAATTTATTACATATATTTAAACTTAATAATAAAACAATAGCATGCATATATATACATATGTGAATTTTAACTATCTAATTATGGGTACATAAATATATATGACAATATAGATTGAACAATCAAATCTTGTCACGCAACAGAAAATTCTTATAAGAAACTATTCAAAAGAAATTTGATTCTCGTTATTCGATTTCAACATCAAATTTGTATATGTGAGGGCTATCTGAAAAGTTTTGAACAAACAAAAAAGATATTTTTTCAGCAAAATTACTTTTATTTTTCAGCATAATCCCCTTGTATGTCTACACATTTCTCCCACATTATTTTAAATTGATCCAACAAATAGAATTTTTCTGTTCAAAATAATTACTAACAAAAATCATAGCCTTATTTATCGAAAATCTTTGACCTCTGAATGCTTCTTTTTGCTTAAAGGGAAAGTCACTTGGGGCCAGCTTTGGCGAGTAGAGTGGATGGTCAAGCAGTTCAAACCATAATTTGTCGATATTCGTCATCACAACCACGGAAGTACGAGACAATTCATTGCTTTGGAGAAACTTACATTTTCTTTTTTTGATGTAGCTGCTTTTTCACAATTTCTGACTTCACCTTGTCAAGCAGTAACATAGTATGCTTTAGTAATGATTTTTCCTTCTACAAGATAATCTATTAAGAAATTTGCATTGCTCCCCCAGAAAACTGATATCATTTTCCCAGCAGAAAGAAAAGTTTTTGCCTTTTTTCAACCAATTCTCCCAAAGCGGTTCACTGTTTTGACAAATATTGCACAGGGTATAAGGATCATAACAAAATAAGCTTTTAAGAAATTTAAATGCATATTGAAGTAGTTATTCGGAAATTAATTATCTGTGCATAACGTGTAATAAATTCATTATAAAAAAAATTTAAAAATAACTAAAAGGGAATTCTGTATTATTGAAGATGGACACACAATTAGAAAGAAAATATATAAGAAAAACATCTACCGAAATAAAATTGCTTCAAATGTTTGAACACAGAGCAAATGAATTAAAATTAATATCTGCATTAATAATAAGCCAATTTCGTATTCAAGTACTTGCACAGTTCGCATTTAGAAATTTGGACTAGCAATCTAACATATTTTCCATTACTCAATGCACAATGCTATACATTTATCAATAAGTAAGTATATGTACCAAGAATTAATATACATAGCTTTAAAATATTATTACTTGTACATTTCCAAAACTTGGGAAAACTCTAATCCAATTTAATGGTTTCTTAAAGTCTGTCTTACACATCAAATACACAATTTTTAAAAAATTTGATGGAACCTCCCATGGATATTTATCATTTACCTAGTACAGTTACAAATAAAGAAATGTTCGTAAAAAAATTATCTTACCATATGATCAACAGTTGGACCAAAGGCAAAATTGTTCACAAATAATAAACTGTAATATAAACAAACAAATAGATTAAATATAAATATAATCATAAGTAAACACTTACATATGTAATCAATGTTGAAACAAACTTTAGTAATATATGTTTTCACTTTTTAAAAGTACATAAGCAATACATTGTGTTGTGTGTTTATGACCAAAGAAATATTCATATGCGATTTTATATTCAATACTCACATTAAAAATACAAAAAAAATTATAAACCTGATACAAAGTTCTGTTATAAAAGTGAAAACATTGATAGAGATGTTTTTTTTTAAAGTAAACATTTAATTTAAATAGTACTTTAATGGATATTACAACACACAGAAAAAAAATACTGAAATTTCTTATACCTTATTTAACACAAAAAATTCATCAACAATTTACATTATGCCTTACACTTGAACTTCTGAAGACAAGTGACTAAATTCTCAGAGAAAAAGAGTGATTCTCAAAGTCTTTCACTAATGTGAATAAGTTAAAAATACAAGCAATGAACCTCTATAAAATAGATTATTAAGACAGTATATTTAATACTGTTAGTAAATATTTAAAATCCTACCATACATTTTTATTCTGAGCATATATCCTTATACAATATAAGTATGAAATTTTCAGAAATATAACTTAACCCATGAAAAATCTGCAACTCACTAAAAAAATTAGCAGTTGACAATTTTATTAGTGCATACTGCAAAATTTAAGATGTATAAAACATAAAATGTACAGTGGAAAAAATTAGTATGCATGAGTATGTAATGGTGGCAGCTGGTGGTTTTGTTTGCAGTAATGAGATTTTTTTTTAAGAAACATCTTAATTTACATCCAGCTTTTATTCATGGTGATACATAAACAGATCTAGAGGGCAACATAGAAAACAGAAAGATTCACAAGCGCTTAAATGTTGACAAATAGAAAAACAAGAAGCACAATAGCTACCTGGTGAAGATAAAAAAAGGAAGAAGGAACAAAGAACTCTCGCTATTTATAAGAGACAGCAAATGCTGCGTGACTTTTTCTAACAGAAGCTATGATTGGTCAGAAACTACGACTCGATAGTACTGACGCAATCTTACTTTGAAACGTTGCATGTTGTTAAGTTCTTAAATTCAATTACAATTAAATCCCGATTATGCCGGTAAGCCAGTTAAATCTTTAAATGCGAATCCTGAAGGAATGGACCATCAATAATTAAAAAGTTATTAAAAATTATATTCAAGGGAATTATTACATGTATATATATTGTTACGAATTTTGTGTAAATAGTGTAAATAATTTGTATTTGAGTGTTTAATGCATTTATATTACTCTATGTTATGTTTATTGCATGTTAAAATTGTACCATTCACAAGCAATGCCTCCCTTTACGTTATAATGGCGATTCAATGTGAACGGCGAAATCTTGGCGCTAGAGCCAAGTTGGCATCATTTTTGGCGACAATGTTGGCGAGTTCGGAACCCTCTGGAATCTTCTAGAAAGTAGTGGATCTCTCCAATAATGTCACGAGAGGCTATATTTCTGGAAGTTTCTGTCGCGCCTATAAATAAGATGCTCGCCGGGACGGCGGGGAGTCTGGAATAAACCAGCGAGTAGTGAGGATTGTTTTGACTAGCGATTAGCTTGGCTGTGCTAGTGAATAAACTTTACTTACGTGTATTTTTAAACACTGGTTATTGTGTTTGATTGCTGTTGAAGGTGTGAAGACCTTTGGATATTTACTTTGTGAATATTGCTGCTGAATCCTGTATTTAAAGGATTGGATTTTTGTTAATAAATTCGCATCGCTCTTGAAAAACTGTTTATTTTCTTTGTGATTGTTCTGCATAAAATCCACGAACCCTCGGATCTGCGTAACAGTTTGGTGTCAGAGGTGGGATTTTATACCAATAACAAGAGCGATGGATGAGCAACTGAAGGCTTTGTTGGAAGGCATCAATGCCTTGAAAAACGGCCAAGAAGAGACTAAGGAGAGAATGGAGAATATGCAGAGATGCCAAGAAGAGACTAAGGAGGAAATGGAGAATATGCAGAGAAGCCAAGAGACTAAGGAGAGGATGGAGAATATGCAGA
>BMAV01016038.1:50884-125071 GCA_019973955.1 Trichonephila inaurata madagascariensis | reverse complement strand
TATGCAGAGAAGCCAAGAGACTAAGGAGAGGATGGAGAATATGCAGAAAAGACAAGAAGAAACTAAGAATGAGTTAAAGGAGAGAATGCAGAAAGGCCTAGAAGATATGTAGAAAGGCCAAGAGAGAATGCAAAAATGTCAGGAAGACCTCAAGAATGCTCTAGAAAAGAAAATCGACAATGTTGAAGAGAAAATCAATAGTGTGGAAGAGAAAATAGCATTGAAAGTAGAAAAAAAGATAGCAGTAGTTGAAGAGAAGATAGAGAAGAAAGTAGAGCAAGTTGAAGAAAGAATTAGAGAAGTTGATGAAAGAATTGAAGTGGCTGGAAATTTTAGCGAACAAGTTGAAGATCTTGAAAAGAAGCTTCTAGCTTGCGGAAAGACGACGAATGAAAACAAGTTTGTGCCTACTTCTGCAGTACCTGTGCCTGCCTCACCAGTATCAGTGTTACTGTCCCCCTATGATGAAAGAACCAACTGGGAGGTGTACAAGACTCAATTTTGTATAATATCTGAAGCCAATGGAGGGACTGAAGGGGTCAAAGCATGTCAGCTAGCAGCATCTCTTGGAGGTGAAGCCGCAGAAATATTGCAGACTCTTCCCGACACAGAGCGACTGAATTCAAACTCCCTATATGATGCTCTGGATCTTTGGTTCGGCCAGAAATACTCCAAGGACTACGCACGTCTGCAGATGAAAACAAGACTCAGGAAAACTGGAGAAAGCTTGCAGGAGTATGCCTCCAAAGTAGAAAGGCTCGCCAACTTGGCTTTCTCCGACCACTCAGCAACTGTGCGAGAAGTAATCTCCTTGCAGTATTTCGTGGATGGATTGAAGGATGGGGAAATCCAGAAGGCTGTAAGAATGGCGGATGTGCAAGATCTTAAATCTGCCCTGAAATTGGAGGCCGCCACTCACGCCAGTCGCAAAGATCGCCATTCCATCCGAGGAGCTAGGGTGATTGCAGATGAGCCGAGTGAATCTTGATTGCTAAAGGAGATGGAGAAATTGAAAGAGGAAATGCAAACCATAAAGGCTGGAATTTTGAACCAAGAGAAACGCAACTTCAAGTGCTGGGGATGCAGTGAAATGGGACACTTGAGAAGAAAATGTCCCCGAGCAAGGAAGGAAGAGAGCACCGTCTCTTCTACCAAATAGGAAAACTAATATATGGCCGTCTCGCGGGGCGGAGGTTGCCAGATAATGAAAAGCCCCATATCAAAATTCTTCAGATTACGGCAGTAAATGGTGGCGACAAGGGACTTTACGTAATAGGACAAATTAATGACATCTCGTGCTGTATGGTTGTTGATACTGGAGCCAATGTGTCTATAATCAGAAAAGATTTGGCTAAAAATTCAAAAGTTAGCATTATCTGGACGCCACCCTGCGTTTCCTTGCAAACAGTGATGGGTGACAAGATTCAGGTTCATGGAAAAGCTAACATCACTCTAAGGTTTAGAAATATAGACTATCACCGATCCCTGTATTCTTGGACTGGATTTTCTGAAGAACAATAACTTTAAATTGGACTTTGAAAATAGCAATATGCATTCAAAATCTGAAAACATCACTCTTTTTGGCTTACAAACTCAATTTGAATCCAACCAGAAAATTATTGCAAAAACCATCATCTCATTATCGCCAAGAACTGAATATATAATACCCGGTTTAGTAGCAGAAAATAGAAAATTCCGATTCGGCCTAATTGATTATCCGGACCCAGACAACTCAAAAGGAGGAGTACTGATAGCTTCGTCAGTTGTAGACCTTTCAAAGTCAGTCATCCCAGTGAGGGTGGCTAACATTAGTGATAAGACTAGGACTATTCAGGAAGGAGAGGTAGTAGCAGATTGTGCTCCTGTCACGTGTGCAGAACGAAAATGCAATAGCCAAGACCATTCTTCAGACGATCTAGTCAAGGATTTACTAAAAAGCACTGACTTAGACAGGAAACGGAGATGTGCTGCAGGAAAATTGATTACAGAATTCCAAAGCCTATTTTCAAGAACATCTGAGGACTTTGGAAGAACTAGACTAACGCAAAACCGAATTGATACAGGAGAGCACCCCCGACGACTACCGTTTGCTAAACAGGAAGAAGTCCAAAAACTCATTAAGGACATGAAAGATAATGATGTCATTGAGCCATCGTCAAGTCCTTGGGCATCTCCCATCGTCTTTGTCAGGAAGAAAGATGGTTCTACCAGATTCGATGTGGACTATCGTCGGTTGAATGACAATACCAAGAAGGTCAGCTATCCTCTGCCAAGAATAGATGACACGCTGGACACACTTGCCAGCAATACCTGGTTTTCTACCCTAGATCTCAAGAGCGGGTATTGGCAGGTAGAACTCCACCCTGACGATAAAGATAAAACTGTCTTCACCACGGGACAAGGACTGTGGCAATTTAAGGTTATGCCTTTCGGCTTCTGCAATGCACCTGCAACAATCGAGCGTCTTATGGAAACCGTCCTCGGAGGACTTTCGTACAAGGCCTGCGTGGTTTATCTTGATGACATTATCATCGTGGGGCGCTCCTTCGAAGAACATCTGAAAAATATCAGATGTATGCTCCAAAAGCTGAAAGAAGCTAACCTGAAATTAAGTCCATCCAAATGCCACCTATTCTGGCGTGAAGTCACCTATCTTGGACACATCATATCGGCAGAAGGTGTACGAACAGACCTGGATAAGATCTCGGCTGTGAAAGACCGGAACTGCACGACAGATGTTCACCAGCTTCGGAGTTTCTTGGGCTTATGCACGTATTAACGGAAATTCGTGAAAAATTTCTCAACGATCGCCAGACCACTCCATAAGCTGACCGAGGCAAAACAGAAACTCATCTGGATGGTTGATTGTAACAATGCCTTTAACAAGCTTAAGGACGCACTAACATCTGCTCCAATCCTGGCATATCCTGAAATTGGGAAACAATTTATTCTGGATACAGATGCAAGACATGAGAGTATTGGGGCTGTATTGTCTCAAGAGATAGATGGTCAAGAGCATGTCATCGCCTATTTTAGCAAGTGCTTGTCTTAACCAGAAAGAAATTATTGTGGGACCAGGAAGGAACCGCTCGCTATCATAAAAGCTGTGGAGCACTTCCATCCTTACCTCTACGGTCAAAGGTTCCTGCTGTGAACAGATCATGCCTCATTGACCTGGCTACTGAATTTTAAAAATCCAGAAGGCCAAATAGCGAGGTGGATACAGAGACTACAGGAGTATGATGTGGAAATTCGCCACAGAAAAGGATCAGCACATGGAAATGCAGACGCCCTTTCGAGAAGACCCTGTCCCGAGAGCTGCAAATACTGCTCGAAAATCGAAAAGAAATTTGGCATAATAGATCCAATAGTCCGCCAAGTTACAACACCATCAACATCGGCATTGGACCCGTGGAGTGATGAGAGCATCCGAAAAGATCAACTGGCTGATCCTGAAATAAAACCCATCATAGAATTCAAAGAGGAATCTGACGAAAACCCTAGCTGGCAAGACATCGCCCCTTTCCATGCTACAACGAAGCGTTACTGGGCTCTTTGGGACTCTCTCCATCTGAGAAATGGTGTTTTATATCGAAAATGGGAGTCTGACGACGGAAAAACATTCAGGTGGCAATTGATACTCCCAAAGCCAAGAGTTTCAACAGTCCTTAAGGACCTCCATGGCAGTCCAACTGGAGGTCAATTTGGTTTTATGAAGACCTTACCAAAAGTTTGTGAGCGTTTCTACTGGAACAATGTGTGGAGTGACGTGGAAAAGTGTTGTCGCACATGTGATCCCTGTGCTGCATGCAAAGGTCCCAGAAAATGCACTAGAGGAAGACTGCAGCTGTATAATGTGGGAGCACCTTTCGAATGAATAGCTTTTGACATCCTAGGTCCACTTCCGAGATCATCAGATGGCAACAACAACATCCTGGCTGTCATGGACTACTTCACTAAGTGGCCTGAAGCCTATCCTATTCCCGACCAAGAGGCCTCGACTGTTGTAGAGGGACCCCGAATCGTGAGATCCAGTGTTGAACTAGAACCTCCGCAACTGCACTCCGATCAAGGGAGAAACTTCAATTCTGCAGTTTGCAAGAGACTGTGTGAAATACTCGCCATCGACAAAACCAGGATAACGGCATGGTAGAGAGATTCAATCTGACCCCATCCTGAACTGCCTCTCTCTCCTGGTATCCAGTAATCAACAGGACTGGGACAAGAAATTGCCCTTTTTCCTGCTTGCCACTGGAGTGCTGTTCACGAGACCACCGGCTATTCCCCTGTCGCAGATGCTCTTCAGACAGGATCTTCGTTTGCCTGAGATCTTCTGTTCAGCCAACCACCAGATTCTCCCTTGGTGCCTGAGGAGTATGTCGAGTAACTCCAAGCACGGATGGAGGAAATGCATCATCTGGCTAGGGAAAGAATCGGCTTGGCTTCTGAGAAGATGAAGACCACATACGACGCAAGAGCAACCGGACATGACTTCCACGAAGGCGACAAAGTGTGGTTAGGGAATCCGAAAAGTCACAAAGGACAATCTTCAAAGCTGCAGACGAACTGGGAAGGTCCTTACACAATCCTAAAAAGACTGAATGACGTTGTGGGGCGGATACAGAAATACCCACACTTAAAACCGAAGGTAATACATTTTAATAGGCTAGCCCCTTATCTTGTGGCCAAGATGAATAAGATCCTTAAGCTCAGACCATGGTCATTAATTATTTTGTAAATAATGTAATTATTTCTCTTTTCTAATTCCTTAGTTTTATTTTAATACTGAAATTTAAGTTTACATTCCTTCATGTGCTTTGAATTTATTTGTATTGTATATACTGTGGAATACATTTGTTACTTTATATGTGATTATTATGTGAGTAATTTGCCTGTAAATAGATGTTTCTTACTCAAGAATTGTACTGTCCAGGACGTGCAGTCTTTGAGGAGGAGGCAGTGTTACGAATTGTGTAAATAGTGTAAATAATTTGTATTTGAGTGTTTAATGCATTTATATTACTCTATGTTATGTTTATTGCATGTTAAAATTGTACCATTCACAAGCAATGCCGCCCCTTACGTTATAATGGCGATTCAATGAGAACTTGGCGAAATCTTGGCGGTAGAGCCAAGTTGGCATCATTTTTTGCAACCAAGTTGGCGTCATTGGCGACCATGTTGGCGAGTTCGGAACCCTCTGGAATATTTTAGAAAGTAGTGGATCTCTCCACTAATGTCAGGAGTATGGCGTGAAGTGAGAATATATTTAAGGTTTATTACACGCCATATAAATAGTAAAAATGAGTGATAAAAAAGGTTAAACATATTTTTAATTTACAACATTATAGAATATTATAAGAATTACTAATTACTTAGGTTGAACATGGAAATTGAATAAAGGGAAAGCACGTCTTTCCTCGTGCGAGTCAGAGAGAGAAGTTAGAGCAAGTGTCCGTTCATATCGGTTCACTTCTCCTGCTCGCCGGTTGGTTCCAGTTAAGAGGAAGTAGGTGGGTGCCGAGGCAGGCCACAAGGAGCAGCTATATTTCTGGAAGTTTCTGTCGCGCCTGTAAATAAGATGCTCGCAGGGACAGCGGGAAGTCTGGATTAAACCAGCGATTAGTGAGGATTGTTTTGACTAGCGATTAACTTGGCTGTGATTGTGAATAATCTTTACTTACGTGTATTTTTAAACACTGGTTATTATGTTTGATTGCTTTTGAAGGTGTGAAGACCTTCGGATATTTACTGTGAATATTGCTGCTGAATCCTGTATTTAAAGGATTGGATTTTTGATAATAAATTCGCATCGCTCTTAAAGAACTGTTTATTTTCTTTGTGATTGTTTTGAATAAAATCCACGAACCCTCGGATCTACCTAACAATATGTATACACACACAAACTAACTATATATCTAACTTTGATATTGTATTTCAAATATTTTAAATATATACAACACTTTCACATATCACATCTAAAAATATAAATAGAAAGAATGCAAAATTATTTTTACAATTTTTTAAGAAAGATTCTTCTGTTTGTACTTTTTCTTAACACATTTAATTTGTTTCCTTAAAATACTATTGCAGTAATATTAAAAAAAAAGTGAGCATTTATAACTAAACATGGACTTACGTAGAATTCAATAAAGTTTCTCTATGTTCCTCCGACAAAAAATCTCCCTTCAACAACACATAATCTCCAAACTTCTTTCCATACCACTTCATCCAAAACTCAAAATTCTTACTCATGTTCTACAGAAATAAATTTAATATTAAAATGTGCAGCTTTCTTTGAAATAACTAATACTTATTAACTAAAACATTAGCCACTTTCAAAATCAAATAGTAGAATACATTTCAGGGCATAATTTGCATAGCTTTTTTAACAAAAAGATTTCGGACATTGCCATACAAAAATATGTACTACATAATTAAATAAGTGACGAATGAAATAATCCAGTAAGCTCTTATCTAAGTATTATTTTCTAGAAATGATACCAAAAAATTATCCTTTTTCTCTTTTATAAAAATTTCTGAATTCTTAATCTTAAAAAGAAAACTTTTTCTTAATTTAAGTTACAATGAAAAAATTTTCATGTTACATCGATTAGTTAATACATATTTAACACATAAATTCGACATTTTACCAAATACACAAAATAATGTTTCCCAATTTAAGTGACTGAATACACAGCTGAAGGAAAAAACATTTTTTTATTCAGGTATAGGACAAAATAATAGGAAAACCCATTTAAAAATGAATCGTCTTTCAAACATTCAATAAACAGTCACTATGTGTTGTAACAGTGTGCCACCTAGAGGCAGAGAAAAGGAAGGTTTCAGTCAAGCATTTGGCAGTGCGAGAGTTGCTCCTGGATGTGAAAAAAAGCATGATAATTGGAGTTTGCCTTGTTGGAGTGTTCGTGTCCAGAACAGCCAACCTTATGGCTGCTTTGAGGACCATTGTGTCAAAGGTTATGACAGTCTACACAAAACTGGGTAAGGTGTTTTCAGTGGAGCACAATAGTGGGCTAAAGTTGAAGTTGAAGGACCGTGGTACCCGGTTGTTGAAGAGGAAAATTCAGCCCAAAATACAAGACTACACTGCTGCTGATAGCGTCCGAGATGAATACCCACCTTCACAACCCCATATCCATGAAAACCTTTGAAGGGGAGTAGCATGCTGTGAACATTCATGACAGAGTAGCTATTCCAAAACCGTTAGTTTTAGAACTGAATACTATGAAGAGACTATGGTGGTGCTGATACCGCCTAAACTGGACAACTGCAATGGGAACAAGTCATCTGGTCTGATGAATCCTTATATATATTTACATTATTCCAAATCATCGGAAATGGGTTCCTCTGGGAACACTGGCAAGATCATTTCATGCTGACTGTCTGGTTCCAAAAGTGAAATATGTAGAGAGTTCTATGATGGTGTGGGGTGAAATATCTTCACATGGATTGAAGTCTCCATTGTCTTGATGGGGACGATCACAGGCGACTGTTACCGAAGCATTCTCGCAGATCATCTTTGCCCTATGTTTCAGACTCTTTCTGGAAGAACATCCTGCATTCGAAAATGAAAATGCCCCAGTTCACGTCTCAACATTCAAAAAGGGTAACATGAGCATGATGATGATGTCTAATGTAGAGTCCCCAGTCCCCTGACCTGAACATCACTGAGTGTTTGTAGGGTTTTTTCGAAAACAAGTCCGTGTTTGGTTTCCTCCTATACACACACTATCTGAACTCGAGATGGCCCTGCACAAGGAATGAGTGCAAATTCCGATTAACCTTGTTCAATACCTTTACTTGCCAATCCCACATTGAATGCAAGCTATCAATGAGGCAAAAGATGGATCAAAATTTTACTAATAAAAAATTTTAATTTTTTCCATAGGTGTTACTATTATTTTGTCCTATACCTGTATAACTTTTTAAAAGATTAAATCCCAATTTGTTACAAGAAATAAAAATTGGCATTTAAAAAAATACACCAAAAAGCTTTTCTCATCAGCAAAACTGGACAACAATGAAAGTAACCAAACCAGAAAGAATTTAAAGTGCTTTTTGTGTTATAAAAGTTTTCGAATAGAATGCAACATATGCATTACATTATATATATTATTATTAATTAAACCTATTATATCAAAATATATTCTATTTATACATCTCTACAATACAATGCAATATAGTAATATATACTGTTAATATACTGGAATTTAATATAAATACATGTTTATGAAATGTTTGTGCCATATTGTGCATCACTTCTTAGACCTTTATTTTCTCTATATTTCTACAGAAGGTGTAATGAAATTGATTGTGCAATAACACGCAGTAGTGAAAAAGCTACATTTCTTTTCACTTTGTGCATTTTTTGAAGTTAAATTTCTTTGGGCTCAAGAGTGAATGAGAAATTTGCCCAGATTTTGGTTAGGATGAAAAAACGAATGGAAGTAGTCTCCCCCCCCCATCGTCCCCATGGTGTGGAGATAGCGAGCAGGAGGAAAAGGGGAAAGGTGGGGACACCACATAACTTGCATGATATCCATGAAAAAGTTGGATGATTGCCTACCTCTCTGATTGGTCGAATTGCTCAACTTCCGATTGGGGGTTATTTTCCCCCAAACCCAGGAACATCTATCAATGGTTGTATGAGTTGCAGTGTGTACATTACGGTGTAGACAAAATAGCTCTCACTGCAAAAGTGTGCCTTTTTGAAATATTTCCTTAAATTGTTGGCTACATGGCAATATATTTGGTGGCTAATTAGTTTTTTTAATTTTCATTTAAGTTGAATTATTATTCATTCTAGTCAGAATGCTGAAATCAAATGCACAAGGAGGAAAAGAGTTTATGAAAGGAAAAGAAAAGAAAAACAAGCAGCAAGTCCAGTTGAAAAAGTGACAAAAAAACCCAGAAAAATAGTGCAAATTCATCAAGAGCTACTGCCAAATCTCCATCAGAGTACACGAGAGAATGTCGAGCACGGAAAAAAACATTGCAAAATATTCTCTTAATGCTGAGCTTAAAGGATGGGAATGCTATTGAGACTCTTCTAATGACAGCACAGATTAATACGGACTTTGTGAACCACCCTGTGCCATCAACTACAGAGCCCACAACAAGGCTAGTGCATATTGGAACTGATGCATGTGAATCAATAGTAAATTCTATCTTATGTTACAAAGACTATGATTCACATAAAAATGCTCACAAAGATTTTCAAAAGTGATTTGTTGAAAATCCTTTCGGTCACAAGTGTTTGAGTTGCGATAGATTATGGTTTAGAGATGATTTGAGAACAAATGTTGCTGAGCACAAAAATATTTTACTGGGAATTAATTTAGAAGACATTAAAGCATGCTATAATTGCTGACAAAGTTTAAGTAGGAAAAGTATATCAAATTTATCAAAATATAATGGTTATGCATACCCAAATTCCAGCACATCTTCCGACTTTGAATTTGGTATCAGAAAGACTCATTTCGCCATGAATACCTTTCATGCAAATTAGGCGATTGAGACATGTACACAGTCAGTTTGGAATATTAAAGCAAATAATCAATATTTTAGTATCTGTCAATTCAAAGGTCAATCGTTTGCCACGGAATGTTGATGATGACAACTGTGTCAATGTTCACATCAAAAGGTGGAAAATTCACAGAACTAGTTATCTGATGGTTTGGTTACTAAAAGAACCATCAAAGCATGGTTGCAATATTTAGTAGCTATTCCATTGTACTGAATGTATGAGGTTACAATGGATGATAGTTTCTTCAATTTCAACCAGAGTGTGTTTCAAGTTCTTCAAGATGAAATCAGTGAAAATATAACTATTGGAGAGTCTTACAGGCAAGCAACAGACGTTATGGAATGAAGAAAAATATCTTCATATCGCTAAGCTTGCTATTTGATGAACATACAGAGGAGCTCTCTTTCCCAGCAATTTACTTGGGTGACTTTAGAAACTTCACCAACATTAATGATGGCCACAAGTGAATTAAGATGTGTTGATCATTGTGGAGTGACCCTGCAGCATTTGCTTTATAAGGCAATGAAAATCATGTGATTGAGAGTTCAGGATTCGTATAAACGTTGGTAAAAACTCAAATATTACTAGTCAACAAATTGAATCAGAAGAGTACATTAATGACTGCATTGAAAATAATCTACCTTTTTTGCACGCGATTCCAAACTCAATGCGGTATCGGTCAGAGTGAAAACAAATCTCTTCTCTATGACGAGACAACTCGGAAAACCAACAGTGTTTCTAACAATGAGTGCCAATGTAATCGGTTGGACTGATTTACGGCAACTTCTATAAAAATTCAAGAATGAAGAGCGACAGATTTCGAAAGAAACAGCAGCTCAGTTAAATTACATTGAGAAAAGCACACTCGTAAACAAAGATGCAGTCACTTGTGCCATCTATTTCAACAGATTAATCAATATCTTGGGATTAAAGTAGAATAGTCCATTTGGACAGTATTGTGTCACCCATTATTTCAAATAAATTGAATTCCAACATCGAATAGCACTTCCACAAGCACATATTCTCTTATGCCTTGAAAATGCTCCTAAGGATCCACTTGGTGCTGACAAACAGGATGCTATAACATTAATCAATCAGTTAATTTCAGTATTATCATTGGAAGCATCAGGGAACATCGAGCTACAAACACATTAACATACTTTCACCTGCTACAAAAAAAAAATAACTGCCAGAAGACAACAGAAATGCAGATTTGAAGCTCCTTTCATGCCGTGTAGATCAACAGTTATACTAACACCAATGCCGAAGGAGGATCCTAGCTTTGCCATATATTCGCAATGTTATAAAAGTATGATTAAACTGGAGAACAATGATTATCCTGACATGGAGACGTTTTATGAAGCAAATCAGGTAAACTCAGATGAAGAATACCTGAATATAATTCAAACAGAGATTACATGTCCAAGAGTACCTCATACAAGAACGCATTCAACCCATTCCTATTCAATCGACTCCAACCCAACACAGACATTCAATTCATCACTGAAGAATACTCTTGTGCAGCTTATGAGGTAGAATATGTGAACAAAGCAAACAGAGGCATAAGTAACCTACAATGTCAAATCCTTAAGATCATGGATGAGCACCCCGATTTCGACATTGTAGAAATTACAAGGAAAATGAGCATCGATATGCTCAATACGAAAGAAATGACAAGTCAAGAAGCTGTACGGTATTTTCTACGTGAGCCAATGTCTAAGAGTTCTGTACAAAATGCACACATTCCAACGGTTTGGCCTATTGAAGGACAGAGAATTAAGAGAACTTGAAAAGAATTGGGAGGAAATTAACTGTGAAGATGAATCAATGGATATCTGGAAAGAGAATTCGTTCGATAAATATGAGAAGGGACCAGAAGAAATAGATGAAATAATGCAGGCCAAGTTTGTTGCTCAATATATTTGCAATACACAGGGCAATTATTCACAAGGAAAAGAGCCATGTGTAATTTGATATCGAAATTAAGACATAGCTATGGACATCAATGAATACAAGCGCGAGATGGTAACCCTGCATTTGCCATTCAGAAATGAAGAACTCCTCGCTGATATGAAATCCACTCAACGTTATGATGACAATGAACAGCTGATTTTGAAATGACACAAAAAATTTGAATCGAATTTGGACATCCAAAAAAACACTTCAAATTATAAAAGATTTATGCTGTGAAGAAGATCTTGATGATAATGCTGAACTACAAGACATTGCTAATCGATTTCCAGAACCTGATCCATTTCAGGATCTTTATCAAGCAAATTCAGTGATGATATGCGATTAGCAACATTGAATGAGCTTGGTACTATTGCAAAAAAAAAAAAAAAAAAAAAAATAGAGAGAATTTAATGGACAGTGCAAGATTTTACCAATGCGCATGGTGAACGAATGAACAACAAAATGATTTTTGCTAGACGATTCCATTTACCTTTAGTCTCTGTTTGTGCTATCTAAAACTTAACTCAGTGGTGTGACAGCTCATGAAGGCCTACTGTGCCCAACTCGGTATACACAACCTTGGGATCTGAGGTGCATGAGCAGATGTTCTGGTCAGGTGATCAGTCTGATGCAAAACCTCCAGTGTTAAGTTCCCATGCAAGCTTGGTACTCATTTATCTACAAACTGAGGGGATGAAAGGCTGAGTCAATCTTGCCCAACCCGGGGTTTAAACCTTGGACCTGTGGCGTGGAAATGTACTAACCACTGAGCCACTGGGTTTGTGCTATCAATATTCATAAATCTCAAGGTGGTACTTTCGATGAGATTGTTTATGGATATGATAAAACCCATTCACTGCAGTTGGAATATGTTGCACTATCTCGAATGACAAGTATCAAAGGACTTTACATCGTGACATTGAATAATGATTTGACTATTCACCATACCATGGAAAAAGAATAGCAAAATCAACGTTAAGCTTACAAGAATTTCGTAGGCTTTCTTTCAAACGTTTGATAACTGTCGCAGAAGTAATGATGAACTTCATTAGTGGTAGAAGAGGCTTATCACTTTTCTCTTTGAATTGTCAGAGTTTATCAGCCCATGTTACAGATTTCATAGACACAGTAACACAATGAGCAAACATCCTATTTCTTTCTGAAACTTGGCTAAAAAATGAAGACTCATTTGATATTCCAAATTTTAATTGTGTATGTCATTCCAAACAACCTCATGTAAGAACTGGAGGAGTTGCAATATACCAGAATTCTAATGATGTAACTCATGTCATTACTATTCATAGGGATCTAATGATGAGACAAACTGTTTCACTTGCAATAAATAAATGCCTCAGAAATTGGCGAAATATGTGAAGCTCATTACACCATGGAAAATGGGCAAACAGTCTACTTGGCATGTATCTAAATACCACCAGGTAGTTCTGTTGCAGCTGTTATCACGTTCATCCATAAAGTTTTAGTGCTGTACACACTAAAGGTTGCTGTAATCATTGGATCCGATGATAAAAAGCTGATTATCTTAACTGGAGACTTTAATGTAAATTTTGCTTCAGAAGAAGCAAAGCCACTCATTGAATTCTTGAAACAGACACTGAATTTGACAATAAATGCTGATGCTAGAGAAGGAACAACAAGATACAGAACCACGGTTGATGCAGTTTTCTCAAGTTTTCTTGATCGACTACAATTTAGGATTTTCATATTCCACTTCAGTTACCACAAACCTATCATTTCTTTCTTGGAAAATGAGATGTAGAAAATTAAATAAAAATATTATTTTCAGGCAATAAATGAAGTTCGAATTTTCTTTGATTAAAATAAGTTCCCCCAGCAGTTTAATATAATTAGATTGCCAACGCCGCCTAAGTTTCACTTCTATCGCGTACCATGCACCATTTTTTTTTTCAAAACAAAACATACACAAATGATTAAAACATTACAGAATAAATTCATCTTTAGTAATGCCTTGTTTCTGTATAAATAATATAGATAACTTTTGTCACTGTTGTAGAGAATTGACATTTCATACATGGAAAAAGATTATTTAATGCAGTAGTTGAGTGTATTATTCATAATTTGGTTGCAAAATAGGAAACCAGGACAAAGACTGGGCAAACAAAAAAAGGGATTTTCTTTATTTATACTTGGAATAAAATAACTTTTTCCAGTTAAATTATTCATCACTGAAGAGATAAGTAATATTTAATACGAACAATACCAGGATCAAGCTCGAAATTCCAAGTCTTTGAATATTAGTTAAATTGCAGAGCATAGTAAATAAATTTTTCATAAATCTTGCTTGGCGAGGTACCATTTTTAGTGTAATTAAGCTTATTTTTAAGAATATATTCAAGCACATAAGCTACATAATTAATTACATCCAAATAAAAGAATATGGGGAATAAATCCAAAATTTATATCGGGAAGTATAAACAAATTAAATAATATGCTGCTCTTACATGAAACTACAGGAAAATGATATCTCAAATCAATAGTCAACAATATACAATAAAAACGTACTTCAGCATATTTGGCAGGCACATCAGCCTTCTCAATTCCAATGCATTTCTTGCATTTGGTTGTAGCTGCCATTTGAAGCACAACTTGGCCAACACCTGAAAACATTTCAAGTTTTTTAAGCTAAGTGTAAACTTGAATATAAAATAACTGATACACATTGTGTATTTAATATAAGAATGGGAACAATTTTGAGCTTCACTAATATATATGGATTAAAAAAAAAAACAGCAGCTAACTCAAAAATATTTACACACACTATGCATGTCTGAGAAAAGAATCACAAAAAGAGCAATGTCAAATGCAATTAGGAAAACAATACAGTTAAATATGCTTATTAGACAAACTATATTAAAAATAGATTCTTTGGCCCCTCTGATTTATGCAGAGTTGTATTCCACTTATAGAGAGAGAAGGATCACTCAACTATTCCTCCTGTTCACTGACGGTATCGAGTTAAACGTCCTGGCCCTTTGATGTAGCAGGCAAAATTAAACTGCAATTACACGTTTTCATAGAGGATACCTTAAAACATTGACCTACAATAATAAATAAAAAATTTTCACGACCTGTGCTAGGTGCTCTGCCTGCCAGGTCTCTCCAGAACATATTCTTGATTGCCTGTATCTCACATAACAGGATCTATATGAGTAGACACTGAAGGTAATAGACTTTCTGAGAGTGAACAATGTCATGGACTTGACCTAGCTTAGCTAGACATGGATATAAGCAACAACAAAAATAGATATGTATCAACTCCTAAGTTTTTTGTATTTTAGATATTTATCATCTTAATCTTTGAAACTATAAAATGAACTAATATATATATAGCCTGAACTTCATATTCATTTATCATTTACAGCTTTATATTCCTTCTGACAGCAGTCTGAAAAACAAAGGTAGAATCTGAATATTTCCAAGTATAAAGAAAGGGAAGAAACAGTTTTAAATAAATGCGGTGAAAATGTTTTAAATAAAAAAAATTTCTAAAATTTATATAGGTAAAAACATTCATTAAAACTATGTAAAATTTATAAAATTACTAGAAAATCATTTTATATATTCTCCAGAAATTTATAAAATTGTAATAGCCAGGCATTACCTTGCTACTAATCTGAAAGGCAGACTTCAATTTACATTAAGTAGTGTTGGAATATGATTTAGTAATTTCATTTGTATAATCAGTAACAAAACTTGATAATCTCCACAATACTATTTCAAATCAGTTATTAGAAAACTTTAAGTTGTACAAAAGCAGCATAACTTGACAACAAACCCACAAAAAATGAGAAATGATTTGCCAAAAAGAAAAAGTGTTGAATTCTAATGGTAAAATAGATTACAGGTAATGAAAACCATAGACCTAACTTGGAATATACAACTGGCAAAAATGGTAAACTTAAAAAAAGAATGTATAGAATTCAAAGAAAAAAGAATCAAATAAATAAACAAAAATATAAATTAATTTGTCTCTGTTCTACTAAAAAGAACTACTTCCAAGAGCAAACCTGTCACAATTGATGGACTGTTGAAAGTACACTCATGTCCATAAATTAAGGATAATGCCAGATCAGGTGAATAAAGGTTTACAAAAAATGGAACAAAAAACAAAATCATGCATGTATTATATGATCTTTACAAAAACTTAATATTACATGGACAATATGATGGTTAATACATTGTATGCATCTCCCATGCAATGAAATACAGTCTGTACAACGTCTAGGCCTGTTGAGTATCTAATTATCGAGCTGATCTTGGGAAGAATACTCCACTCAGCAAGCAATACTTTAGAAAGTTCTGATACACATACAAGAGGTGATTAAAGGGTTGCAAATCGTCAGCCAAGTACGTCCACACATGCTCCATTGGATTCAAGTCAAGTGAGAATGCTGGATATTCCACATGGTTTATATCCTCAGATTGAAGACATTAGTTTACGATACTTGCTCAATGAGAACAGGTGTTATCATCCATAGACAAATCCTGTGCTCATGGTACCCCTCAACAATGTACATTTGTTTAAGAATGATGTCCCAATAAATTAGGCCTCTCATAGCTCTGATTTGAACATGAAGATCTGATCTCTAATGCTGCCTGTTTGAAGGTTCACCAGATGTATATAGGGTGATTCGCGACAAGACCAACTGGTAGGGTGTGTAGGGGGTACAGAGACGACTAGGAATCGCATGGGAATACAGTGCAAGGTTGCCGTATTTGCAAGCTATGGTGCAACGAAGCAGAGAAAAAGAACGCAAACAGCAATACATATATGGGACAAAAAACATTTTATTGAAAAGTTATACTACAACAGGTGTTCGGAAGTGCATGAACTACTTTTGGGATCACATAAAGAGTTTCATGTCGAGACGCCTGTTCCTTCAATTGAAGGAAATGCTCGAACATATGTAGTTGTTGGGAGGATACGTGACATGCCTGGAATCTTCCAGAATGTAAGGAATTCCATCTAGCTCGCTGTCAGGGCTACCAGACGACTTCTGACCATAATTTCGAACACCTGTTGTAGAACAAACTTTCAATAAAATGTTTTCTGTCCCATTAATGTGTTGCTATTTGTTCTTTTTTCTACTTTGCACCATAGCTCGTAACTGGGGCACTTGCATCCCTAAATTCCTATGTGACTGAGTTGTCTATGTACCACCTACACACCCTACCAGTTTGTCAGTCTGATAGCGATTCCCCCTGTATATGCAAATAACCTGTATATAATTAGTGCAAATGTTTCAAATAAATATAACAGCAAAAAAAGAAGCCACTCTCCCAATTTGAATTACTATTCATCTTTATATTACACACACCACATTCAAGAATAATAATCATAGAAAAATATCAAAGACTAGCATCACAGCTACAGGGTGTACAGTAACATTATGACCATCTCTACTTCAGACATCAACAGTAAACAATCAACAAAATGCAGTAGGAGGAGATAGGTGGCTTGATGAACATGAAAAATAGAAAAATAATTCTAAAGCATCTTCTAATGCTATGATGACTGAAGAGCATGATTTACCTGATTTAAAAAAGAGAGTGATTATTGGCTTTAATGCCAAGAGTGCCAGTACTTTGTAAACTGCACAGTTTGTGTGATTTGTTCGCCTGCTGCTATAGTGAAAGTGCATGGTGAATAGAGTAACAAGACCATAAAATGCAAGGAAACTACTTGCCATCAATGTGAGAAGCAAACAGCATTCATCACAGGGTGAGAACAGACAAATTGACTACAGCTGAACATCAAACCTAACAAGTAAACCAGGAACTGCTAGACAGGTGTCAATAAATCCTGTAAATTGCCCCACCCCTTCTGTTTAGATCGTTATTCTCTGTAGTATAGTAACCTTTCACCTAGCTTAGCAAAAAGAAAAAGAAAAAAAGCTCCAAATCAAAAAAAAAAAAAAAAAAAAACTTTGCTCGCTATTGCACTTAAAGTTTTGGATAAAGGAGAAATTTCACTATTTTCTTCATTTTTTTTACAATTATATAACTTATCAAGATCATTATGCTATGATTCTAAATATAAATTTTAGGATATGAAGAGCAAGAAAAATTTTTCAAAAGTGCATTAAAAATATTTATTGTTAGTGCAACAAGCTTAAAACTTCCTATTTTTGTAAAATAAAATAACTAAATTAGGCGATTTTAACTTCATTTTTTCACTTTTAATAAACAAAACTTGATGTAGGATACATTTTGAATATTTTCACACAATATTGTAACCTATTATTTTCTAACTACCCAACATTTTTATACAAATAATGTACCTTTAAGTAAAATTCTTGAGAAAGGTGTTGATCTTGATAAAGTGTTACCCTGATGATGCTGTCTTTTGCTTCAGCAGCACATACTTTTTTAAATGCTTCTATATTAAGTTTAACACAGCATTCCACTGTTTGTCTATTATAAGTATCTTCGCAAATCTCGAGTAATTTATAACACCATTAGCTCAAAGAACAGATAATGCGGTAGCAGATGTTGCTTATAAGAGACTCCATAGTTATAATGGACAAATGATGTTTTTAAGTTTATTAACATTTTCCATAATTTCTGTTATTGGTGCCACATATAAGAGGCTTTAATTGATTATCTTTATAATCATAACTTGATATTTCAGATAATCTATGTAGATTTATTTGGTGTCAGAGTATTCTGGTTTGCAGGTCTCAAGAGATAAACTTCAAGTATTTTTATGGGTCTGAGACTCCAAATCTTTCTTTCAAGCCTAATTGTCGATCACACACATCTTAACACTGACTTATTCCTTCAAAGGATGAGATCTTTCAGTAGGACAATACCCAATACATATTACTAGAATTTATTAGAAGAGCAAAGTAATGACTTCCAAGTGTTTTGCTAGCCACCAAATTAACCAGATCTTTAACCAATAGAGAAACATTGGGATCATTCTGATCACCATTTTAGCAGTATGAAAACTCCATTGTGCACCCTGCAACTAGTGTCAGATGTAACGCAGTATGTGTGGCTTCAGATACCTGTGGCAACCTTTCATAACCTAACTGACTAACTCTCACACTGCTTAGCTGTAGTACATCTGTTCCATATATTAGCCCACAGTCGCTAGTGACTCAACCAAGTACAATCAAATAGATATATCATTTCAATTTTTTGAAAAATTTTAACACAAAAAGCATTTATTCATTTAAAAGATCATCAAAATTATCTCCCCATTCAAAACAATCCATTGACTTTTTTAAGTTTTCAATTTCAAATGTTTTCACAAGTACCATTAAAATGAAGAAATACATCTCTTAATAAAACCAACTGAAAAATATTCTTAGTGAACTTCTAAGTGCAATAATATGCTTAACACTTTATTAACAAGTGACAGAACACAAACTAAATTTGTTCTAGAATTAAAATCTTGAATTTCAAATCTTCAAAACAAAAAAAGTTTACAACATGCTCTTAATATAATAAGCAATTCTTATTAATTTCAAAATTAACATAAATTATTTCATTTTAAATACCATAAATTCATATTAGTTAAAAATATTTTATATATATACCACTTCCTAAATCAATAAAGATATCATCTTCTGTAATGTCAAGTTCTCCAATCATTTGAGTAATAAATTCGAAAGATGTTTCACCATATACCTGAAAGTAAAAAACATCTCAAATTTTAAATGCTCCTAACTAATTTTTTTAATATAAATATCAAAATCAATTTCTGTCAGAAATATTTAATATGAATCTCATGAACCAGAAAAACTATTACAAGTAAAAAAACAGTCATCTCTCTTGATAACAATTACATACATCTTTCTGAATATAATAACATTGTAAGGCATAAAATTTTATTTCATAGTACTATATTCTTGACATATTTGTGAACAATTTACGAAGTCTTATTCTCATATTTTTACTTACCTTGTAACTTTTTAAATATCACCTAGAAATACTAATATTGAAGCTTAAGAGCAATTCATAAATAATAATAAAAATTGTCATTCTAATAATAAACAACGTTTTAAAAAATGAAGCAGTCAAAACAATAAATATTAACTCTTTTCTGCTTAAAATTATCTACAACAGAATATTACTTTTCAAACAACAGTTTCCTCCAGTAACCAAATTCGATAATTACTTTGAGAATTTAGTCAGTTTGATCAATTTCAACACATTTAAGTTTGGAACACTAACTACGTTTTCTGATTTTAAATATTCCAATAAGTGAGTCAGTTAGCGTGAGTGAATATTTATGTGGCAATATTCAGCTACACAAGGGCTTTTGTCAATGGACCTCATAATTTTGAACCAGTCGAGTGACGAGGATGACACCTGAGGTGGTACCCATCGCAATATTCAGCTACACAGGGCTTTTTTTAATGGGCCTCGTAATTTTGAACCACTGTCGAGTAACAAGGACGACACCTGAGGTAGCACTCCATCTCCCTAACTTCCACACAACACCAACACGAGGACATTTGAGCCTCAACAGATTTAACATGCACTGACCCCCTCTATACAGCAGGTCTTCAGCAGCAATAGGCTCAAATTCATGACATGCCAGCCATGAGTTCGCGATCCTGACCACTAGGGTACCACAGCCTTATAAATAAGTTTGAACATTTTATTAATATCAAATTCATGAAATAAATGCAAAATGCTTAAAATATCCATAAAACCTTTGTGATTATAATTCACATTAATTTCACAAATTATTAGATAACACAACCTTCTATGAAGTTAGTAATAACTCTAAAAATCTCATTCAATCAATCCAAAATATAATTACTTAAAACAAATCTATTAATTCATTAACATAACATAATTTACCATTTTTTCTATTACTGTAATTAATCAAAACCTTTGAACAATAAGGAATGATGCACTTTGTGTGAGACAATTATGAAAGTTTTTATGTATAACTCCTATACTGTTAATGTAAAGTTAGAGAAAACTATTATTATTTCAATGTAACAAAATATAAACACAGTAAATGTACTACATACTTCAGGTGAGAAAGGTTCATACTGATTTAATTTCTCAGGATCAGTAACAGCTCGATTATACACTTGCTGTAATATGTGGCGTAATAAGCCATTACTAGGCCTTGTCTGCAACTGGGCAGGTCTGGAAGTTCCTTTCCACTAAAAAAAAATGAAATGAAATTTTCAAATGCTAATTTTTAGAACCTGCATTCAAGCTTTACAAAATTGAGAGTATATATATAAAATAATATCAATTCCTTACCAACTGCAAAATACTATCAATGGCTCTGTTGTATTTATCACAAAGCTTTTTCATACTTTCATAACTGCAAAAAGGAAAATGAAATGGTTATATATTACTTACAGATAAAACTTAAAGTAACTTAAATAAAACAGAAATCAGGTTCCACAAATATTTTTTAATTTCTAATTTTATATGCTTGTGATGCTGCCTCCAATAAATTTTAAGTTATATTTAAAAAATTAACATTTCTTTTTAACATTCTACACATTTTTTAAAGAGAAAGTTTAACCAGTGAAAGCATTTAATTTAAATTATATTATCTTAATTAAACATTGTACATACCAATTAAGAAGTTAAGATTAAGTAGCCTCTAGCTACATCAGAGGAATAGCAACCATAAAAAACGCTTAAAAAAAATAAAGTAACCAATTACTTTACAACGTAAATATATGAAACATTTTATTAATTCAAACAAAAATACACTGATTACATTTACATGCCTTTTAATTATTTACTTAAGTATTTTCCATTAAATGAATATATATTTTTTTGTCAATATATCTTTTTCTAATATATCGGTAATATAGGAGCAAGAAAAATCCTTCATATTAAACGTTACGGTATGTGCTGCAACTAAAGCATCAACATTCAAACTTGATTTCTCACTTTTCCAAAAATCATCCCCAATTGAAAAAGCTTTTTAAACTGCTGCATTAGCTCCAGGGCAGCAGAAGTAAATTCAACAAGAATAACTAAATTTTCAAAGGGAATGTGTTTATTTTTGAAATGATTAAATTTTTCCACTCATCTGTTATCAATTTTAACATGCTGATTTTTCCATTGTTCTAATTTATCAAAATTTAAATACACATCAAGTCTTCTAATTTCTTCAAACAGACAATTGTCATCCATTTTAACATCAGGCATTTCTTTCATTGAAAACTCAACACAATTTTCTATATCTGCCCAATTTATTCGTGATGATGTCAAAAAACACCATTGAATACTCTTATTTCCCGTGAAATTTGTTTCAGACCATTCTTTGACATATTGGAAACATATCTTGTAAAATTTCTGCACTTCTTTGGTAAACTTATCCTGATATGCCTAGATTTGATTCTTCTGAGCTCCACAATTTTCTTTTTATTATTAAAGGAATAAATTTTTCTTTAAATCTTAATTTTTATTGAAGGACAAAATTGTTCTAACTTTTGAAGCTGAAATATGTTCGACATCAAAAACTTTAGAATCGTTTTGTGGGAAAAAAGATGCCCGATTATGTACAAAATACAATAATATCTCCAATAACTCAAACTGTACTCTTTTCTAATTATTTCTCTGTGAGGAAGATAAAATGTAACATTGTTTCAATCACAATCAAAATTTGGAACTTATTCCGTAATACACTTCTTCAAATAATATTTGCAATACCTCTTGATATTCAAGGAACAAATCAGAATTTTTCTTAAATCACTTTCCTAGTGGGGTAAATCTAGTATCAGCAATTTTACTATTATCATTGAATTTTCGTGCTTAAATCTCTCAGGGTAGCCTGATTTCAAACTGTCAATTTTAATACTTAATATTATATTCAAATTATTTCAGGATTTCAATGAGGTCTAAAGCTTATTTCTCGAAAATTGGTCCAGAAGTTTCAAATCAAAATCTTTTTACATTATTAAAAATTAAAATTCCCCTGTACAGTTACATTTAAAGTTAAATCAGTGCCCTTTCCCAATTTTTTACTTAGAGAACACACACACTTACAATTTTAACAGTCACAAAATTTCTTTTTATGTGCTTGACTTTTTAGTACCTACTTATTATACCATCAACCTATTTCCTCAAATAAAAATTGTCGCCAAATGCTACAACAGTGGGAAAACCATTCTAGTGCACGGATTTAAAGGAAATAATTTTGTTAATGCATGTTTGAAATATCTTTTTTACACGGTGTACAATACTACAACACATAAAAAGGGTATATTCCCAAGCATGTTAAAACAATTTTGATCACACATGCACATGCTTGAAAGTAATATATAATATTTACATAAAACTTCTAATACTATACTCTAATTTTGCTGCAAAAATTAGAGAATAATATAACAAGCAACTACAATTTGGAATCTAATTTCTATAGAAATAAGTGCAGTAGCTTTTCCAAATACACAATTTAATATGTAAGTACCCGAAAGACTGAGTTTAGCAAAATGGCGAAACATAAAGGAACTGCTTCACAGCACTTAGATTCATACTTATACCAATTGATTCAATGGCATCTACATACAGGAGGCTCATTTTTTGTTATTTTGAAAGTAAATATAGTGCTTAGACTACTTAAGTATTGTAATGGTCATAAGCTTGTTCATTTATTTCAAGTGTATGTTTTTTTTTAAATACAAAACTTAATTTTTCTACATTTTATTGATTTTTTTTTACTTGTCTAAGTCTTTTGGTTTAGAGAACTTTTTTAAATGGTATAATTCAAAGGTATAGATTTTGCCTGCCATACTGTAAATAATGATTCACTCCTACCAATAGCGATATCGGTTTTTTTAGATCTGAAAAATTCAGAAGGGGGAAAATTTCTTAACTTTTCATTTTTTATTTATTTCCCGAATCAGGTGGTGGGATGTTTGAACCTGTTGCAACTAGTGCTTTAATCTGTATTTCAGAATTGGGTGGGGGTCTATGCACCAACATTACAGAAAATATCTCATGCAATTTTTCTATTAGAATTTTACTACGAAATGTAAAAACCAATAACTTTTCCTCTCTTAAAGGCTTAGCAATTACTTTCTGCAAAAAAAGTCTTCATAGAACCAATATCAAATATTTGATTTATTTTTTGTACAATCTGTCTGCAAAAGAATTTGATTAGTTCCATTGTAGGTAACAATTGTTACAACTTCTTCATTAGACTCATTTTTACTTGAGCTTAATTTGTTTATATTCTTATTCTGTTGTTCAGCTTGAGATGGATTGGATGAAAAACATTTTCATTGTGCTTTCTCCTGTAAATTCTACAGTATGATTTTGTTATTTTATAGTATATTATTCTGTGTTTTAAGCCTAAGCAAACAAAACATTTGCTTTGTTATCTTAAAATTTCTTTTTCTTTCAATGCTCAAGGTGCTTTGATTGGGATTAGGATCCAAGAAACTATGTTCATGTATTCTTTCAAATAAAATCTAACAAGTCAAAAATATGCACTAGAAGAATAATTTACATATTTTGTTAAATTTAAATGTTTAACTGCTAGGAATACAAGAACCCAATTTAATTCTCAAAGACAATTAACTGTGTACATCAAGATATCATTTATTTCATGTACTAAATTCAAAAGTTTATTAAAATGATCTTGACTAATCTTTTGATCCAAAACGTCATAGGATGTTTAAGGCAGCATCATAATTTTCTTCAGTTATTTCAAATCCTTCTGTTGCTGCTTTAGCAGGCCCACCTGAATAACTGTATAGATAATAAAATTTCTGAATTTTGGACACAGACTTTCATTATCCATGTATAGAAAATTTTAAAGTATTTCAGAAATTCAGTTATAGAGTACTTTGACCAAAGTATTTACAAATCAAAAGTTTAGGTAACTGCACAAATTTATTTTCTGAAACAGGTTGGGAATAAGGAATTGACATTTACCCTAAATTATTGTCTGTATTGCCATCAGAAACTTTTTTGTTCTCATTTTCCAATACTCACAGGAAAGGCTTAATGATATGATCTCATGATACTCATAAACAGAAGACTGCATCTCATAATGCTCCACTTTCATAAATGGTTTTATTAATTTATCAATTTCACATAAAATTGTTCAGTTTAATATTTATAATTGATGAACATATTCTTCAAGAATTTCAAATATGTCAAACTTTTTATATATCAATTTAACTTATTGCTGGATCCCTGTAATATTGTGCTATTTTTCTTTTATATTTTTTTAACTTTCCTAACTTTTTTCAATCTACTTTTAAAAAAATACATAAATAAAGCTTTTCCCTTATCTTGTATAACTTCACGTAGAACTGAGATGTTGCTGAATTAATTTACAAATATCTTCAATATGCCAACTTGATTAAATTGTTTGTCGTTATCATTAACATGCCTCAAATCAAAATTTTAGCTAAACTCGAGAGAAGCAGGGGAGGACAAAATTCAAATAAAAGCTTTATACATGGGTTAAAATGAAATTTTCCTGGCTGATTAACACCATGAAAAAAATATTACTGTTCGAATAGAGCAAGACATGCAAACCTCTCCTATAAATCAAAATTTATTCTTTTTAAAAAACCAGCAATTACACTTGTAGAAAGCAAGTGGGGACCAGTACAGCTGACATAACATGTACACACAACTTCGCATAACAGCTACATATTGATGAAAAGTAAGCAAAGAAAATAAAATTTATCCTGAAAAATTTAGGTCCAATCAAAAAGTTACTTGAAGAGTTTAAGTCTACAGGTTTCCCCTCTGAATAAAATTTCCAAAATAAGGTTAAAAAGCAAAAAATGAACAAACGTTTGAAAAAATTTACAATTAAGGGCAGAAAGGCAACTCAGTTGAAAGCATTTTAAATAACTAATTCAAAAATGCTTAGAAAAAGTAATTTTTGTTATTTCTCATGATATATATATTATATATAAATTTTAATATAACACACCTTTTTGTATCATAATCATGCAGTACATAGTTTTCCATGGCCAATTTAAGTTCAGGGAAGTCTTCACAAACCCACCTATAAGAATAATTATTTTCAAATAAATGAAAAAGATCTAAAGAAACATTGTTAAAAACAACATTCTCCACAGTGTTTAACCATTCAAAAAAAATAATTTCACAAATATGTTAAAAAGTAGAGCAATATAAAATGAACTCATATTAAAAACTATAAATATATTAATCTAATCCACAAATTTAATTGGACAGTTGCAGAAGCCTTTAAACTTACAAAATATTAGTGTAAATTTGTCTGATTCATGTATGTTTATTAATTTGCATACTCACCAACTTTTGAAAATGACAAAGTGTAAAATAATGCAAGAATGGCATTTTAAGCAAAATTTTAAATATTATAAAATAACACATAATATACTAATACTTGAAAAATGAGAAGAAAATTTCATAATGAAGATATTTTGATATGAAAATTACTCATAGAAGACTTGTCTTTTGTGTATTGGTTTATAAACACTCATACTCTGAGATAAATTTAAAGGCATGTAAACAGTACAATGCATGAAAGAAATGACTTTTTATTAAAGTATCTTTTTTGCAGTAAGATTACTCAACTTTTATGTTATATTAGCTGCATAGCCCGGCATTGCATGGGCTTGCTCTACTTTTATAAATTTTCCCTTTCTTTCACAAGATCAGCACTTCTAATACTCTTTTTCAAAATGACTTTCACCACCCCTCCACAGCTTAGCTCGGCGTTGCTTGGGCATTCTCTTTTCCTCATGACACCAGTATTTCTATGTGTGTGTTTGTACGTGCACAATGTGAGTGATTTCTAAAATTATGTCAAAAAATTTCCCTTTTCCGAAATTTGTTCCATTCCACTTATTTTTCATTTAAGACAGGTTTCTTTCCCCTCTCTATAGACCAAACACGCTTTCTTTTTAGTGTAAAATTATTGTTCTATCTTCCCCTCCTTCTCACAGATAAGATATAGCTTCAAATTTTGATGCATGACTTATAAAAAAAATATTGCTTTAGAATAGAATTAAAAAATTATTAATGTGAAGCAATAAAAAGAAAAAGATTCTGATGTGTACTAAGAGTAAAACAAAAAACGTTCATCATTTTTTAATAATAGTTAGTTTCTAAAAATCTAAAATAATAAAATAGATTTCAGATATTCATTAAACAATCAATCGTCTCATGCTTGAAAATGTCTCTAAAATGTATTTTGATCCAAAATAATAGGTGATGTACTTTTTAATTAACAAATAATTAATTTAGTAATGAAATAATCCTTTAATATATATATTTATTAAAATCAAATTTCTATAAGTAATAAATAAAAGAAAAATTTACAGATAGCTATTGAAATGATTGCTTTTTTCTGAACGTTTGATTAAACATATAAATATACATAATTCAGAAAAAAAAACAGTATGGGGGAAAACCTAAATATATATACATGTACTGAATAAAAAAAAACGATCTGATAAAAACATTTTGATATTTTATTTTACTTTTAACCTTTTTCATTCCACTGTGTTTAGTAAATTATTCAAACACATATCTGACTAAAAAAAGTATATATATATGCCATACAAAACTCTAACATATTCATTTTATTTTAACAATTTTATGTATTATAATAATTTATATAATATCTTATTTATAACGTATTGTATATCATTTTATAAAACTTTTTGTATAACTAATTTTTATATAAAATATTATTTAATGTTTTTTTTTCTTACAAAATTTACAAAAAGTATTATTTATTAATAATTATATTTATGAAGTATAATATAAATATATATATAATTACAGTAATTATTTTATTTTTTAAAATGCAAAGTAATTTTCTGAAATATGATTTAATAATCAATAAACCTTTTTTTAAATTCATTTATTTATATGCAAAGTTTCATCATATTGCAAAAAAAAAATATCATACAGAATTGTGACAAATTAAAAATGAAAAGTATTTTTCTGGCTTTATTTTTAAGTTAATGCCTCTGAACTTCATATATCTATTGCAAACAACAGTAATTTTTAAACAAAAAATTTAAAAAAAATAATTTTTAAATATTTCTAGCAAAAAGGGAAAAAAAAACGAAAAACACAATTTTTTTAAAAAAACCCGTAATTTTTTCAATCTTTTTACAGATAAAAAAATTACGGTTTTTTTTTTAAAATTGTGTTTTTCGTTTTCTTCCTTTTTTGCGAGAAATATCTCAGCATTATTTTTGCTACATTTTTGTTTAAAAATTACCATTGTTTGCAATCGAAATATGAAGTTTCAAGGTATTAACTTAAAAATTAAGCCCGAAAAAAGAAATTTAAACTTCGACAAATAACGCAATCTGAAATTGAATATCCTTTTCAGTTTCGAACCTAGAAACTACCGTTTTATAAAGCAGTGTCTTTGACGTCCTGTTTGTAGATTCCTGCGGGGAAAAGCCTTGAAATGATCTTTAAAATAAGAGGAAGCTATGTTCAATTTCTCATTGTGTTATTTGTGTTATTTGTTACAGTTAAAAAAAAAATTTCGGGCTTTATTAAGTTAATGCTTTCAAACTTCATATATCAATTGCAAACAGTGGTAATTTTTAAACTAAAAACTTAACACATTTTTTTTTAAACCGTAATTTTTAAGATATTTTATCAAACTTTGTACAGATTACGTATTATATTGTTCTACACACAGAAAAAAAGTTTCGTGAGATTATTTTTATAAATACAGAGGATATTAAGTATTTAAATAAAATTTTGAGTATTTTATGAAAAATCATACAAAAACAGTTTTTGACATTAAATTTTTTAAATGACTGATTCTAAAAGAGAAAAGCATGAACTTTTTTAGTGTAAAATTTTTTTTTCATTAGTGCGAAAGAAAATGCAAGCAGAACGATTTAGAAATCATACGCATAAAAAGGTTTAGATTTTGACTCATTTTTAAAAAATTGTAAAAAATACAAAATATTGTTACGTAGATCTGAGGGTTCGTGGACTTAATGCAAAACAATCACAAAGAAAATAAACAGTTCTTTAAGAGAGATGCGAATTCATTATCAAAAATCCAATCCTTTAAAAACAAAATTCAGCAGCGATATTCACAGAGTAAATATCCAAAGGTCTTCACACCTTCAACAGCAATCAAACACAATAATAGTGTTTAAAAATACATGTAAGTAAAGATTATTCACAAGCACAGCCGAGCTAATCGCTAGTCAAAACAATCCTCACTACTCGCTGATTTAATCCAGACTCTCCGCCGTTCCGGCGACGATCTTCTTTATAGGCACGACAGAAACTTCCAGAAATATAGCAGCTCGTGACATTAGTGGAGAGATCCACTACTTTCTAAAATATTCCAGAGGGTTCTGAACTCGCCAACATGGTCGCCAATGACGCCAACTTGGTTGCAAAAAATGATGCCAACTTGGCTCTACCGCCAAGATTTCACCAAGTTCTCATTGAATCGCCATTATAACGTAAGGGGCGGCATTGCTTGTGAATGGTACAATTTTAACATGCAATAAACATAACATAGAGTAATATAAATGCATTAAACACTCAAATACAAATTATTTACACTATTTACACAATTCGTAACACTGCCTCCTCCTCAAAGACTGCACGTCCTGGACAGTACAATTCTTGAGTAAGAAACATCTATTTACAGGCAAATTACTCACATAATAATCACATATAAAGTAACAAATGTATTCCACAGTATATACAATACAAATAAATTCAAAGCACATGAAGGAATGTAAACTTAAATTTCAGTATTAAAATAAAACTAAGGAATTAGAAAAGAGAAATAATTACATTATTTACAAAATAATTAATGACCATGGTCTGAGCTTAAGGATCTTATACATCTTGGCCACAAGATAAGGGGCTAGCCTATTAAAATGTATTACCTTCGGTTTTGAGTGTGGGTATTTCTGTATCCGCCCCACAACGTCATTCAGTCTTTTTAGGACTGTGTAAGGACCTTCCCAGTTCGTCTGCAGCTTTGAAGATTGTCCTTTGCGATGTTTCGGATTCCCTAACCACACTTTGTAGCCTTCGTGGTAGTCGTGTCCGGTTGCTCTTGCGTCGTATCGGGTCTTCATCTTCTCGGAAGCCAAGCCGATTCTTTCCCTAGCCAGATGATGTATTTCCTCCATCCGTACCTGGAGTTTCTCGACATACACCTAAGGCGCCAAGGGAGCATCTGGTGGTCACCTGAACAGAAGATCCACAGGCAGACGAAGATCTCGTCCGAAGAGCATCTGGGATGGGGAATAGCCGGTGGTCTCGTGAATGGCACTCCTGTAGGCAAGCAGGAAAAAGGGCAACTTCTTGTCCCAGTCCTGTTGATTACTGGATACCAGGAGAGAGGGAGGCTGTTCAGGATGGTCCGATTGAAACTCTACCATGCCGTCAGACTGAGGATGCAAAGCTGTCGTCCTGGTTTTGTCGATGGCGAGTATTTCACAGTCTCTTGCAAACTGCAGAATCGAACCCTCTCCCTTGATCGAAGTGCAGTTGTAGAGGGACCACGAATCATGAGATCCAGTCTTGAACTAGAACCTCTGCAACAGTCGAGGCCTCTTGGTCGGGAATAGGATAGGCTTCAGGCCACTTAGTGAAGTAGTCCATGACAACCAGGATGTTGTTGTTGCCATCTGATGATCTCGGAAGTGGGCCTAGTATGTCAAAAGCTATTCGTTTGAAAGGTGCTCCCACATTATACAGCTGCAGTCTTCCTCTAGTGCGTTTTCTGGGACCTTTGCGTGCAGCACAGGGATCACATGTGCGACAACACTTTTCCACGTCACTCCACACATTGTTCCAGTAGAAACCCTCATGAACTTTTTGTAAGGTCTTCATAACACCAAAATGACCTCCAGTTGGACTGCCATGGAGGTCTTTAAGGACCGTTGAAACTCTTGGCTTTGGGAGTATCAATTGCCACCTGAATGTTTTTCCGTCGTCAGACTCCCATTTTCGATATAAAACACCATTTCTCAGATGGAGAGAGTCCCAAAGAGCCCAGTAACGCTTCGTTGTAGCATGGAAAGGGGCGATGTCTTGCCAGCTGGGCTTTTCATCTATGATGGGTTTTATTTCAGGATCAGCCAGTTGATCTTTTCAGACGTTCTCATCACTCCACGGGTTCAATGCCGATGTTGATGGCATTGTAACTTGGCGGAGAATTAGATCTATTACGCCAAATTTCTTTTCAACCCTTGAGCAGTATTTACTGTTCTCCGGGCAAGGTCTTCTCGAAGGGACGTCTCCATTCCCCTCTGCTGATCCTTTTCGGTTTCTACACACTTCCTTAGACTCGACTACATTTGCAAGGTGCGGATGTTTCTTGCTTATTTGAGGGCAGTTATTTCGTAGGTGCCCTTCTCCACCACACCCCCAGTACTTGGTGCTACGATCTTTCTTATTGTTTCGGGGGCAGTTACTTCTTAGATACCCTGGTTCACCACACCCCCAACACTTGATGCTACGTCTCCTCCGGTTCTGAAGTTGAGCCATTAAGTCTTGAATTTCTTCTTTTAATTTTTTCATCTCCTTCATCCATAGAGATTCACAGGGTGCATCCGCAGTCGCTCTAGCTCGGCGGATGGAATGGCGGTCTCTGCAACTGGCTTCATTGGCGGCCTCTAATTTCTGGGCATATAATAGGGCAGATTTAAGATCTTGCACATCTGCCATTCTTACAGCCTTCTGGATTTCCTCATCCTTCAATCCATCCACGAAATACTTCAAAGAGATTTGCTGGGTGATCGGAGAAAGCCAAGTTGGCGAGCCTTTCTACTTCGGAGGCATACTCCTGCAAGCTTTCTCCGGTTTTCTAGAGTCTTGTTTCCATCTGCAAACGTGCGTAGTACTTGGAGTATTTTTGGCCGAACAGAAGATCCAGAGCATTATACAGGGAGTTCAAATTCAGTCGCTCTGTGCCCGGAAGTCTGCAGTATTTCGGCGGCGTCTCCTCTAAGGGATGCTGCTAGCTGACATGCTTTCGCCACTTCAGTCCATCCATTGGCTTCAGAAATTATGGAAAATTGTGTCTTGTATACTTCCCAGTTCATTTTTCCGTCATAGGTTGACAGTTTCACTGGCCCTGTAAAGGCAGTCACAGGCACTGGAAAAGCAAGCCCAGGTTCTAGGAAGGCAGACACAGGCACAATCTTGCTTTTGTTCTCATTTCCGCCAGTTAGAAGTTTCTTCTCAAGATCTTCCATTCGCTGTGATATAAGCCTAAAATTTTCAGCCACTCCTTCAATTCTTTCCTCAACTTGCTCTCTTTAATCTTTTCTTTAACTTGCTCTTTAATTCTTTCTATTTCTTCCCCTACTTTCTTCTCTATCTTCTCTTCAACTACTGCAATCTTTTCTTCAACTTTCAATGCTATTTTCTCTTCCACACTATTGATTTTCTCTTCAACATTGTCGATTTTCTTTTCTAAATACTTCAGATCTTCCTGACATTTCTCCATTCTATCCTTTAACTCAATCTTAGTTTCTTCTTGGCTTCTCTGCATATCTTCCAGACCTCTCTGCATTTCTTGCTTAGTCTCTTCTTGGCCTTTCTCCATTCTCTCCTTTAACTCATTCTTAGTATCATCCAGACCTTTCTGCATTTCTTATTGGCCTCTTCCTTCAACTCATTTTTAGCTTCTTCTTGGCTGTTTTTCAAAGCATTGATGGCTTCCAAAAGTGCCTTCAATTGTTCATCCATCGCTCTTGTTATTGGCATAAAACCCCACTTCTGACACCAAACTGTTACGTAGATCAGAGGGTTCGTGGATTTTATGCAAAACAATCACAAAGAAAATAAACAGTTTTTTAAGAGTGATGCGAATTCATTATCAAAAATCCAATCCTTTAAAAACAAAATTCAGCAGCAATATTCACAGAGTAAATATCCAAAGGTCTTCACACCTTCAACAGCAATCAAACACAATAAGTGTTTAAAAATACACGTAAGTAAAGATTATTCACAAGCACAGCCAAGCTAATCGCTTGTCAAAACAATCCTCACTACTCGCTGGTTTAATCCAGACTCTCCGCTGTTCCGGCGAGCATCTTCTTTATAGGCGCGACAGAAACTTCCAGAAATATAGCCGCTCGTGACATTAGTGGAAAGATCCACTACTTTCTAGAAGATTCCAGAGGGTTCCGAACTCGCCAACATGGTCGCCAAAGTCGCTAAATTGGCTGCCAACTTGGTCGCCAAAAATGATGCCAACTTGGCTCTAGCGCCAAGATTTCGTCAAGTTCTCACTGAATCACCATTATAACGTAAGGGGCGGCATTGCTTGTAAGTGGTACAATTTTAACATGCAATAAACATAACAAGTAATATAAATGCATTAAATACTCAAATACAAATTATTTACACTATTTACACAAATTTCGTAATATAATTATTTTGTAAAATAAATTACACCATATCGTGGCGAAGTAAATTATCTTTCCGAATCTGTAATTATTTTTTGTCCGATTCTCATGAAAAAAATTAGATCGCGATTTAAAAACGTCTGGAAAAAAAAAAAAAAGTTCCGAATTTTTGAACATGTCCCCTGGCGGTGAAAAATGATACTAATTATGTTTTAAGGCTTTTAATTAATATCTTTTTAACTAATTGGGGAATATCGGAATATAAATGGTCAAAACGGATTCCTCGGATCTTTCAAGAAATTTTGGTACCTTCGGCGAGTTTCTGCGTCGTGTGGTTCGTGAGAAGATAGGACATCATAGATTCAAAGATAGATACGTTTACCTTCGGATTTTAATAGTGTAGATGTATAAAAAATTATTACACATACAGATGTTTAATTTAAATAGGAAACAAAACTGTCCCAGAATGACAGGATTAATTTTAGATACTTCATTTTCACATTCCTTGCTATAAGTATACAAAGAAATAATTCAATAAAATATTTAATGTTCTTAAATTCATCAGGATAAATTTTTGTTAGGTCTGCTACATTTGCATTTTTTAAAAACTCCTCATTAACAGGGGAATTTGTCTTACAATATAATCACATGAAATAGAATAAAAATTAAGGATACTATCATAAAACAATTCTTATCTTTAGTGCTGTACTATTTCATTAGCTTTGTATTGCCAATAAGGTCCCTTCACCTTTTCCTGGTTTCTTTATCAAGGTAATTTATATTAATGAATTTTTTTTTCAGTTCAGATGGCTTTAAAAATATACAAAACTGACACTAATAAATTCAAATATATTTGTCTTAGTCTATATATGTAAGGAACTTCTGAGTGCAATGGTTTATTTATATTATCAAATGGGCTTTTTTATTGTGCAAACTTTAAAAGCTCAATATCTGTTTTCTTTTGAAGATAGAATTCATCTATGAGCATCTCATCAACTTTTAGAGATAAAAAAGCAGCATCCTTTTTATTATTATTATTATCTCAAACATTAAATGACATGAGCAAACCAGACTCTCTCTCTCATACTTTCCCCCTTTCAAAGCTGGCGACAACTTCATTTTTTCCCTTTGCATTACTGCAGTGTTATCTACTATACATGAAATTAATTGCTCAAAAAACAACACATGCTTTTTTTAAAAATTCATTCATAATGAGTTGGTTATATATATTGAACTCTTGATTTTCATGCAAAAATAATGGATTTCTTTTTCCCAACCTAATATTTTGTCGAAGTCCTTGATTACCAGAAGTAAAAGAAACAAAATTATCAAAAGGGCTATTCCAATTCCTTTGATTCACTAATTGGGTACAAACACAATAACTTCTAGTCCTGCACTGTCCAACCTTTTTGCATATACTAGTTTAAAATCAAGGATAGTAGAAAATACATTTTTAAAATCAATATGAATCAAGAGTTCAAAATTTACAAATTTGACGTTATAATAACAGAAATAAAAATTGAATAAATGTAATGACAGTACTTAAGTGATCATGGCAAGAGATGTTTCAGTCAAGCGATGCGTTTAAGCATTACTTCCACTAAGACATGTTACATAAAGGGGGGGAATACACTTTAAATTTTTTAGGGCTCATAATCCATCTGTTGTCATGGCATGTTAAGAAGAATCGGGGTCAGGGCAGGTTGTTCTTGTTACTTATGCCGCCTGAACGACAGTAACATCAGATCAAGGCCCACAAAATTTATTGCAGCTAAGGGCTAGATTTTTACGCCTGTCGTTAGCCTTAGCTTTGAGCACCAAGCAGGTGACTCGATTCCACCCTGCACCTATTAATCTGCAGGTGCAGGATTTTGCTCTATTCCACCCCAATTTTGAGGAAGAACACCCTGTGGGTGGTCAGAAGCCTCTCACCTCTCTTCCCCTTCCACCAACCACACGAGAGGGCTTGTGGCTCGACGGCTATTTACAGTACCCCCATGCCGCGAAGACTATACATTTACAAATATCCATGCCTTCTCTGAGATTTGAATGCAGGCCCTATGGCACTGCAGTCAGTGCAACTAACCACTATACCGGTTGGGCGGTGTCAGGGCAGGTGCTAACCTCATTACCTGACTGAGATGTATTATGGGAAAAGGAAACTGTGCCAGACATCAGTAAAATGATTGGTAAACAAATCTAACAAAATGATTAATAATTTGTTTTAATAAATGACAAAAGAGAAATCAAAACAGTTAATATTAAATTAAGATTCATTTTTTTAATTTAAGAGTCTTACAATCTTTAAATGCAAATTTTTTAAATATAATTGTTATTTTACCAAAACAAATTTAACTAATTTTTTCAAATTATTTTAATTTTAATAAAATTATATAATAATCATTACAGTATATTATTAAATTTTATTTGTTATTATGCATGTACAGTTTGTGATATAAACTAATTTTCAGTAAATAATTTGACAATTTTTTTAATGTTTTTTTATTATAAGGAGGTGAAACTTGATTTGCAAAACTCTCTAATAAAATTAAGAGAAAGAAAGAATTGAGAAAAGTTTATATTTGTATTTAATTTTGAAACCCACATTATAATAACTTATAGAACTATCAATAATCTAATAAAAAAAAATGTAACTATATATTTTGGCAAAGCCCAGTGGCTGAGTGGTAGTGCATCACGCTTTCATACCATAGGTCCAAGGTTCAAACCCCGGACTGGGCAAGTTCGACTCAGCCTTGATAAAGGTTGATAAATGAGTACCAAGCTTGCTTGGGAACTTAACACTGGGGTTTCACGTCAGACTGACCACACCTAACCAAAACATCTGCTCATGCACCCCAAGGCCCAAAGTTACATATACTGCTGTGGGCACAGTAGGTCTTGGCCCTCATGGGCAGTTGCGGCACCGAGTTAAATTTATATATTTTGGCATATTACAAATACCTATAATTTCAAGCTACATTTTAAATTTTTTATGTATATTCTCCAAATGATGTGCAGTGCAAAATGCTCATGTGTGATGCTCTTATTTTTTAAAAGATTGGGTAATGACAACAATATGTATATACAAGGCCGGATCTATGTATGGGCTAAATGGGCTGCAGCCCAGGGCCCCCGGTTTCTAGGGGGCCCCTTTCTCCATTGAAGATAAACAGAAAAAGATGTTTACAATCAAAATAGTAATAAAATATAATAAACCAGTAAAAGAATAAAACTCAAAAATAAAATACCATATCAAATTTATTTTATTTTCGAGAGCAATTAAAACATACTTATGTACCTGTTTATTCAAGTTTCAAGTAAGAAGTAAGTAGCAATACACACATTTCTAAATTACTTAAGTATAGGAAGATATTGAAGCTATAATTAAGTATTTTCTGTATTTTCAAAGATTGAAAACATCAGGATTTCCCATAAATATGTATGTTGTCTTAAAATTTGTGATGAGTAACTTAATTTCTTCTATAGGATGGAAAAAAATAACAAACATTTTTATGGGTTATGGATATTCACCGCAGATGTTGGATAAATGTAAAATAATGAATAAATGTAAAATAGTCTTGATTTTCGTAATAAGTCAGTTTTTTTAAGTATAGGTAGCAACAGCAAATAATGGATGACAGCGGAAAAACAAAATTTATTTAAAGTAGGGCAAATAATTCTAAAGTTTATTTTTATAAAATCCCCTTTAAACTAATGGGCTAATAAATAATCAGCGTTTTAGGTTTTAGTGAGTATAGACAAGGATTTTTTATTTTTTAAAATTAATTAGGTACTTTTTTTCAATTATCTCAGAAATATACTATATTCTTTAGTAAAAATTTTTTAGAATATTTTTTGTTTATTAAGCACAGTCAGTTGCGTTATCGTAATTTTATTACCTAAACTTCTAAATTGATTTTCAGGGAAATCAAGTACTTAATTAACAATATAAATATGCTTGGCAGAAAATATAAAAGTGTAGCAGAAAAACGAAAATTATTGTTAAATCGAGAAAAAGAAAAAATTAAGTGTGTCAAAAATTTGACTTTTTTTACGATGAAACAAAGTAACAAGAATATAACAAACGCAGAGACATTAACACTAGATTGCCCAAAGAAGTCATTTTGATTGCTTTTTGATTTCAAATAGAAAAACAATTATGTATATAATGACACAACTTCTTACGACTTTTTTTAGAATATACTTTTTTCCAAAGTGAAATAAAATTTTTTTTTATTGTTAATATTTACTAATAACTTGTTATATGACTAAATAATATAAAAATATTAAAAAATAATTTTAAACAAGTTTTTTTCACATTAGTTATTTTATCACAATGCAGTCATTTGACTGCTTTTGGGCAATATAGGTATATACTAAGTTTCAGTCTTTCTAGTGTAAACAAGCGAAAGGGAAAGGAACTTGGCCACAAGCAAATATTTATGATGAAAATATGTAAGATTTCGATGACCAGCAGCCTTCTGAAAAAGATATTGTTCAGCCAGAGGCCAGCCAGATATTGTAATGCCCTGACCAAAAAGTGTTTAGAAAATGTTGGGTATGAGTTTGAGAAATATACGTTGAGGTGGGTTCGTGGCCTAAATTGATTATATCCTTTCACATGAAATGAGTTATTTTCAAAATAAAGATCCAGACTATATATGTTCTGTTTCGGTAAGAGAATACAAAGAACAAAATAAACCATTCTCAAATAATCATTTAATTAAAATCTTAAAAATGGCCAAGTGCTGGAAAAGTTTTGGTTAGGTTATTCAACTAGTATTGGTAGTGTTTTTTGTTTAGCCTGCAAACTTTTTCTAAAACAAATTCTCAATACACAGCTGGCTTTTCTGATTGGAAACACGTAACAGTGATTGGAAACAATTGTTTAGAAAAACATAAAAATTCTATTGAACATAAAAATTCAATGTTAGTTTGGTTGACTCGAAAAGAAAATAAGTCTGTTTTAGATAGACAGTTACAGGAACAACTAAGAAAAGATACAGAATATTACCACTATGTCTTCAAATGGATTATTTCGGTAGTAAACTATTTGGCTATAAGAGGGTTATCAATTAGAGGGATTCCGAGGAAATTTTTGGTTCTCCACATAGAGGTAATTTTATGGGAGCCCAGGAACTGCTTACAGAGTTCGACCCATTCATTCGTGAACATATTGAACAGCGTGAATTAAGACCAAAATCGTTAATATCATAGTTATCAAATCAATATATGAGAAAATAATTGAGATAACGGGCAAGCAAATCCTTGAAAAAATTACAACTCAAATAAATAACGATGACACAAAATACTATTCAATTGTGATGAATTCAACACTAGATTTGTTCCACAATGACCAACTTGCTATTGTAATACAATATTGTTTTCGAAGAAAAGTGTATGAAAGATGAGTCTCATTAATTAATATTAGCAGTCACACTGGCTTATGCTTATTTAGTTCTCTACAAGAATTTTTAGAAACAAATGGACTGCTATTGGATAATTTTAGGGGACAGTCATTGTCCGGTCGATATAATGGTGTGCAAGCTCTTTAAAATAAATAAATACACTAATTATGCACCGTGTGCTGCACTTTCTCTTAATCTGGATGGTGCAGAATCAGTTAAGGTTGCAACTGAAATCATGAACGTCTTTGGATTAGTGCAACAAGTATGTTTTCTTTTCTGCTTCGACCCATAGAGGGGAATTTCTAAATCGTGAAATTAAACTGAAGTTTACCTTAAAAAGTTTAAGTCAGACCAGATGGTCTTGTCACTACGAGGCTGTTGAAGTCTTAAAAGAAAGATAATTATGATAATGTTGCGGTGGTATCTATATAAGCCAGTAACAGCCTCCAGACTGAAGTGATCCTTTTAGTCTAGTGGTTAAGTTACATGTGTGTATGGGACAGAAAAATTTAAAAGAGATATGCTTATTTTTGCGTTAGATAAACTAATCCTTGATTTAAATAGAAGAAGCTAAGTATATATATATATATATATATATATATATATATATATGAATATAGTAATAAATTAAAATTTTTGATGGATTTGTAAGATCAAAGTAAGAACGTCTACCTGGAGAGTGTACACACTATTGATTACTATTCAGATAACGTAGACCAACATTTAGTATATGAAAGTGTTCAGTTCAAAGCTTATTCAATAATAAAATAAACTGAGCTAGAGTCCTATACTTGTAGTGATATGTACAATTTAATTTTTGAAAAGAAACTTGTTGGCGTTTTACCAAATTTGTATACCATTTTAAAGATTTTTCTAATGCTCCCTATTACTAGTTATGAAGCGGAGTGTGCGCTCTCTAAAATGTTCTATATAGAAAACAAATATAGGACACCAATGACAAATACTAGGCTCAATTATTTATCACTTATTTCTATTAATACTGATCTCACCAAAGACTTTAAATGTGATGAGCAAATAAAAGAATTTGCTGCACAAAAATGTAGAAAAGTTTTTTTGTAAATTATGTTGTTTATAACGTATTTTGATTGTATGAAATAAAAAAAAACCTTAAATATCACATTTTAAATTTTCCCGCACAAATTTTTTTTTTTAGGAAAATGACAAAATTTTTAATTATTTAGAGGGCCCCCAGATATCGTTAGCCCAGCGCCCCCCAAAGGTCACGGTCTGGCCCTGTGGGTATATGGAATTGCTTCAGGAGTAGTAAATAATTCTGTAAAAAGGGTGGGTTGTATTCAATACAGATGTACACAAGAATGGGTACTGTAATGGGCAAAGTAAGAGTCCTGCTCTAATCCGAACTAATTGGCACCGAACCCTGTTCAGATTAGTGAAAATTTGGATTAAGTCAGAGTTTTGTCATCTAATGCCATATATTGACTTTATGAGGCATATTAAGCATCTGATGTGTCATGAATTAAAGGTAAGAAATAACGTATTCTAGTACACTGCAATTTAAACTGCATTGTAGTGAGACTGTGATTGGAGGTAAAATCAATACAACGGATGGTAAAGTATTAGCAGAAGGGCTGTGACCTAGACCCCCCTTCTGCCTAGACCTACGCATCCCTCTTGACTTCCATTCCCAAACTATGAGTCAGTGAGCTACTTGCTACAGCTGAGTGATGTGTTTTGTGCAATGTTATTGTTCATGCACTTGCCTTGTATTTTGTGAGTGGTGTGTAGCAGGGTTTGACCGGTCCACGGCGGTAAAAAGGATGCAGAACACTGCTCTACTGTACACTGTTGACTAATTTTGTGAAACCAAAAGACAGATAAATACCATGATGTGCAGTCAATACTAGAAAACTATTGTCTCAACATACTGATCATGTTCAAACACAATAATCCTAATCGCACATGTTTGAAAATAATATATAACACTGTTTATAATTTTTAATAAAATTCTCCAATTTTTCTATGAAAAACAATTACAATCTGGAAGATACTTTCAACAGAAGCCAACACAGTGGAGTACTTTCATAAATGTTTGGTACAATACATAAATACTCAAAAGATTTTATGAAGCTTAGTAAAATAACAAAGCAAGAAACATCGAAGAACTGCACAACAGCATTTAGATTCCGTCCATAGCGAATTTATGTAGCATTGTTTACATAGACTCATTTGTTTCAATTTTGAATGCAATTACAGCATTTTCACCACTTGAATAATGCAGTTGGTAACAGAACTTTTGTTTATTTCATGTGAACGTGTTTTTTTTTTTTTTCTTGTTTGTTTTTTTATGCAGTATTTAATTCTTCTAAGTCTTGTCCAATTTATTTGTGAACAAGCTAATATGAAAAGAGCATATGCAGGAATTTGAGATTTTTTTTAAAGCAAAATTGGTCAACAGTTTAATACATAGCACCCAAGAACATTATTCTAAATTTTTGAGAAAAGGGAACAAAAAACCACACCTAAAAACTTCCACAACCTAAATGTATTCACAGAATTATAAATCTGATGTTTTCTCTTTCTCTGGTCATTTGAAGCTATGATTTTGATGTAAACATTTAAGGCTTTAATAAACTGCATTTAATTTAGTTGAAATACAGTTGATCTTGTATTTCTTTTAAAGGGTAATTATGGATCCTGCCAAACAAAACAAATACAGTACTGGCTTCAAAGATTGAATAATTCAATTAGCAAAAGAAAATAGAAATCAAGCAGCAGCAAGGTTGTTTGGTGTTGGTGAAAGTTTTATAGGTTGAAAGTAAAAATTGAATCACAATTCATATGTCAAAGAATAAATGCACATAAAAAAACAACAAAATGACTGATCATAGACAGAAGGACAACTTGGTTCCTAAAAATACACCAGAAAAAATTAACTGTAAAAAAAATAATATACCATATTTTCCTGTATATAATCCACGGATTATGTTATAAAAAGTTTCAAATTCCGTTGAGCGTATTATACGCCGCTGTGAATAATGTAATAAAAAACATTTTCCATCAGAAATTTTTACAATAAAGTTTTGAAAGAAGTACCATTTATGTTTCATAAAATAAATAATAGATGGTGCTAAAAACTTTTGCAACTCGGCTGGCGTATTTCAGGTACAACTAGTTTGGTCCAAATACATTCAAGAACGAATTCGGTTCATCAGAAAAATATTACAGTTGCTGGTCGCTAGCATTATTTTGCATTCTGTTTTGACCTAAACCGTTTTGTCCTGAAAATATTCAAGCTCATATATCGTCATGTTGAAGCGGACGCATGTAAGTTACATGGTTGAACTAAACATTATAGAGAAGGCTACTGAAGTAGGAAATTTGGAAAGTGTAAGATTGCTTAACGTTGATGAATAAAATACTCAATTGCGGAAAAAAAAAAGATTTTGAAAAATGCGACCCAACGCTTTTTAATTATAGACTCAATAAAGCACATCTTGGCGAGAATGTTAAAAATGCCCTGAAGTCTGCACCTGCAACTAATACATGCAGGACTGACAAAGAAATTACAGCCTTTAGACATTGGAATCAACAGATATTTTAATCGAAAGTTCAGAAATTATGGAAATAATGAATGTCTAACTTTCAGAAAAAAGAACTTTACAAAAAAAAAAATTCTGTACAGTTTATTACTTATAATTGTAATCATATTGCGTATTTCTTTTTTTTTTAAATTTTTCTGACACTACATTATAGGAAGTATATATTTTGGATTATTCGCCGTAACAATTGCTGTGGATTATGCAACGTTCTTTTATTTTTTTCCTCGATGCTTTGCGGATAATACGATGCTGCAGATAATATTTGCCTTAAAATGGGCAAGAAAAAAATGCAAATGAAAGTAAAACTCTAAATATACTTTGAACTGGGACAGCCATTAATGGCATGGAATAATTTAATGCTCCTAAAGCATGTCATTTCTTTTAAAAAAAGCATTTAGGGACAAAATGTCATTTTTATGCTTATTTTTAAATTTATCATTTTTATGTCTAGTGTATAATGCACAGCTGTAATTTTCAATTTTATGTTTTGTATTAAAAGAGCACATACACCAGAACATATGGTACTTTTTCGCAACAAATTTTTTTGCTGGAAATCAAATTAGAAAAGAATAGTTATTACCACTGATTATATTTTAGCTAAAATGCTAGAAATTATCTATCAAAATAGCATAGAATGCAAAGAAAATGACGAGGCAAAGATTTTTGTCAATGTGCAATAAATTTTGAGCATGGAAAATTACTTCATCAAGAAACTTTGAAAAACAGTAAATCTATTATGCTTAAATTTTAGTCAGAAAATCAAGATAGTAATACCAATAACCTGAAGACAAGAGGTGTATTGCAAGTAAAGTTTGAATGAATAGTAAAATTTGTTTTTGGAAGTTGAAAGAAAATACAGAAAATCTACCAACTCTGAAACTGTCATACAATAAATACAAAAAAAAATAAAGAAAATACAATTAATAACAACAAAGAATTATATATTTTCCATCACTATTCAAATGCCTCATCAACTTATTTTGACACTTGTAGTGCCAATTCTGAATCAATGTTTTTAAATTTCAGAAATTTTCAAAGAAATAAATTGATACTTACCAATAAACAAATAATTCATAAAATGCAGAAATACAGTTATAGTAAAACACAACATGTATAAAACACATATTAAGTAAAATTATTACAATTCTTATGGATTATTAAGAATAGCATTATTCACTGTAGAAAAAAAAATTCTTATTGCAAAAAAGAGGGATTAAAGAAAATTTAGTTTATTTTCAGACAAAACTTCAAAAAATTTCTTGAGCTTGAATTATCAGATAACTCTCTATTACACCTGACTAAGATATCTATGTGAGTATGGACTCTCCACCTCAAATGTTAAGGAGGTGATCAACATACTTTAATATCACCATAGAAACTGTTCTTCTATTATTATACTTATAGACATAAATATAAACATTAAGAAAAGTTTAAAACTTGCACAACTACTGGTATTACATTCATTTCTTGCAAGATTAACCATATCAATGATACATGGCCCCAACATGTGCAAGCAAAAAATCGTAAAATATTAAGGGGATTCAAAAAAATTTTTTAATATTATATCACAGCTCAGAACATTAGGTAGATCATTCCTGCATTAATGACATCTTTTTTTCTTCCAAAATCAAGACAAAAAAGAAAAAGTTGGTTAACAAATAATAAATAAAACCAACTAAGAAATGAAAAAAATTCCCCCTCTAATCTTAAATTTAAATTATTTAAATGTCCTATAGGCAACACTCATTCTTGAGTAGCAAACACTCACTGGGCACACACACAGTTCATTGTATGTACAAAATATTTTTTAAAACATACTCCCTAAAATTCAAAATCTTGAGAGTACACCTCCTTTGGAAAGCCAATGCAGAAAACAATGAAGATGTATTTTATAATTTTCTATTGCAATTCAATTAATTATGTGTATTTAAAATAAATTTTGAGACTCTTTAGGTCTGACACAACTGCATTTTAATAAAACTGTAAAATAAAAAAGGACATTTATTATTAACAATTTACTGTAGTTGTATATGATAGATATAATTATTGTAATAATTATAATCAGCGGGTGATAAAGTGCAATAATCCAGTATGCGAGTCTAAACCAGGGGTGGCCAACCTTTTCGGCAAGTGTGCTACTGTCTGGTATTAAATCAATAAGCATGCCACACTTCCAATTTTTCCAACAAACAAAATTATATAAAAAGGTGGAAAAAAGTTACTTATTGGCTTATGGGATTTTAACACGAATAGCATATTTTTTATGCAAGTCTAAGTAGTGAAAATTTAAATATAATATACTAAATACTTAGGTTTTATTGTTAATTAACTTTTTACTTTATTTTTAATAAGCCTTTTAGATATAAAATAAAAATGAGTAACTTTAAACATTTAATTTTAATTTATTTAACGGTCAGTACTTGTTTAATGTGGTTTTTTTTACAAAGTCATCTATATTAGGATTAGTTCTTGAAAATGCTAACAAAATTAGGTTGTTTTAAGTGTATATCTGTTAATTTTGAATGATATTATTTAATATATTATGCTCGTAACAGAAAACATATGTTCACAAACATATGTTCATTCCAAAACTCAACAACAATATCTGATATCCAAATCATGTAAACTTGGAAAATTACCTGTCAACTCAAATTTTCAAAATTTAATATAATTTGGATCACATGAGTTGAAATAAGTTTCTTATATTTGCTTTTCAGTTTAGTATGGTGATGTAGGTTAATAATTTCAATTTGGATTTTGGGTAGGTAACAATTAATGTCTTATAGAGAAATTGGATTTATGAAAAGATCATCTTGAAAATCATCCAACCTAACACTAAATGAATCCTTCAAAATGAATACTAAATTTTTAAATCTATTATAGCTTGAGCATTATTAACTTTGGTAGATAGTTACTGCATTATTTTGAAACATGTTAATCTTTTTTTCTTCACAAAAAATGCAAAAGTTTGTTTACAAAAGATATATGACCAATTAAGGTAGGAAAGGTACAATATTTTCCCTGTAATCTTAAACTTAAATTATTTAAATGTCCCATAATATCAGTAGGAAAAGCTTAATTCCATAGCCAGTCTTCATTCCTGAACAGCAAGTACTCACTGGGCAGTTCACTGTTTTCTTCCAAATATTTTAAAACACACTCCCTCAAATTCCAAAATCTCTCGAATGCACTTCCTTTGAAAAGCCAGAGCATACAACAAGGAAAGAGTATTCTTCACAAGATAATTTTTTGTTGCAATTCAATTAAGTGTGTTTAAAATAAATTTTGAGGATTTCTGTCTAAAACAATCACATTTTAATAAAATTGTAAAAAAATTATGTTTTTTCTAAAACTTTAGCTTTTTATCATTACATACCTTAAACAGACTGAAAAATCTGTATATTAGTATGAAGTATGTCTTCCTTTAGCAGAAATTACCTTTTCAACCCGTCTTGGCATTGACTCCACTAGAGTAGCACAAATGTTCTTGATTTCATCATCTTGCAAACACACTAGTACAGGGATGGCGAACCATTGGCATGTGTGCCATTGGTGGCATGCGGCACCATATTTTGGGCACGTCACTCATCAAAATGGTTTGCATTTTAGTTCAGAAGCTATATTATTGCAAGTAACCCCAAACTTGAAAAATAATTTCAAAGATAAAAATGTACATGGGAAACCAGACAAAGATATAGTTATTGAAATATTAATTTACATAACTGATTCTTCAATCAAGGAGTTTTCAGTGAGATTTTCTCAGTTCAAAGAATTGTAAGTGCTCAAGTTTATTATGTACCCTGATGTGACATTATTTGATAAACTGAACTTGTTCCAATTCAATTCGTTGGAAATTGAAAAATTTGAAATGCAACGTATTGATTTCTAGTCTAGTTCAGTATGGATTCAAAAATTCATTGAAACAAGTAAAAAGTTGAAATTGATTGAAACAGAAAGAGTAACAAGCAATGTAAGTAAAAATGCCATGAACAAAATTTTGAAAACATGGAATTCGATTCCAGACACATTTAACTATTTTAAGAAGCTAGCTAGTGCTATTTTAACCATATTTTCATCTACCTATGCTTGCGAGTGATTATTTTCAGAGATGAATAACATTAAAGACTCGAAACCGTCTGGCAGATGACTTCAATTCAACATGCATTCTGCTAAAAGTAACATTTTACAATGTTAATATAAATTATTTGTCATCTATATATATAATCTGCAACAACATGCAACAACAGAAGTCTCACTAATGTTACTTAAATCTAATTACACGCATAACTGAAACATTTACTACTATACAGTGCAAAATGTATATTTTCGTAGTAAATAAAGAATTTTGTGATGTGGCTATTTAGTTTTATTATTTTCAAAATTACATTAAAATAAAAATTAAGTCAAAATTATTTGACAGCACGTCTATACCTCATTAAACATATCTTAAAGAAAAAAATGGCACGTTGATCCATAAAGGTTCGCTATCCCTGCACTAGTATATAACCTTTTATCATTCGTTCTGCTGTCATGCAATTCATCTTAGCGAAATGATTCTTGCCATCAACTTTGAATAGGATTAAAGTCTGGGGAATTTTCAAGCCAATCAAGCCCTTTTATTTGATTTTCTGCATAAAAGTATGGACCAATTTCAAATTGTGACAAGGGGCCATGTCATGTTGAAATGTTCCATCAAATGTTTCCATGAATGGAACAACCCTACTACATAATATTTCTATATATTTTACAGAATTCATCATGTATTTAAGAGGAACTAAGATTCCGGCCCATTTGAAATAGCCCCCACCCTCAAAACATCTGTTTAGAAAGGTGTTTTACAATATGTTGGATATGATCTGGTAACAAAGTTCCAACTTCATTTTGTCTACACTTGATTAGTATGTCTGCACAAATAAATGTTCCATCACTCAAAATCACCTTCTTTCAGTCATTAACAGTCCCATGATTGATATTTTTTGGCCCATGTTAAACATTTTTTCAGCATTTTCTGTTAGAAATAGTTTTTTTCCTCAGGCTTGTTGCCTTAAGGCCACTTTCCAGAAGCCTTTTCCACACAGTTCACTTCAACACCATTATCCAATAAATCCATTCAAAGGATTATGCTTGTCTTTCTTGGATTTATTTCGCTACTTCTTATTAAAATTTTATCAATTGTTGGAGCAGTTCTCCACTTGCGCCCCAATTTTTCTTTTCTTTTTGGAGACGATGATCCACGGACACTTAATTCGATCACACCAACTGCCATAGTTATATCTATCACAGTCATTGAGAGCGATTTATATTAGAACAGTTCCTCGGAGTAATATCCCTCTTCGAACAAGTAAAAGTAATATGTCTTATACAGAACCCAAAATTGAAATTACTAGCTGCCCCACTGAAAGGTTCATAACTGAGCTCCTGATGCATTAAAATGAGTAAATTATAGTCAAAATTGATGTTACATTACATAAAGGCAGATATAGTGGGTTTGAGGTGGTTCAGTACATCACTAGTAATCAAACATACTAACTCAAACAAGAAAAACAGGTTTGTCCCAATGAATTCAAACAGTATAGTAAACAAAAACTCTAGGTGTAAAAACATTTTCAAATAAATCTTTCAGAAATAAGCATAATTTTCAGTTATAGACACATTTTTAAATTCCTTTTTTTTAAAATAAGAAATATTACTTGTATAGTATTAAAAGGAAACAAATTAAAAAACTGAATAATAACAAAAAATTGTTTCTTCAAAGATACAATTCTTTTAAGAATACAATGCGCATAAACAGTTTAAATTTTACAAATTGGATTTCTTTAAAAATAAACCATTGACTTATAAAGTTTGAAAATTAAAAAATACTAAAATCCTCCTTATTTCCTTTATATCTGAAACAAGCTACATATAGAAATTTTCTTCATGCATTGAACAATATATTTTTCCAAATTCTCTTCCTTTAAGTCAAAATATTAAATAATTCTTTAAATCATAGAAAGTTATTTTTGATTAGTATTAATTAATATAGCAATAAAACAACACAAATAGGTTACTGCCAATGATTCTTGAACAGATGCCCTTGTTTTCAAAGCTTTCCCTATCAAAATACAAGGTACACTTAGACTTCAATTACAGTACCCTTTACCAACACCATTTGCTCAATAGTTTTTAGTAAAATGTAGCCACAAATTTAAAGTTCATTAGATACCAAACTAATGTATCACCAAGTAATTTACAACAGCATTACCTAAATGAAAAGGGGTTACTAATTATTAAAAAAAAAGGCAAATTGTAAGAAAAATCAAATTTCTGATTAAAAATGTTTTCACATCCATCTACAATTCAGACTTAGAATGCTTTTCAATAAAGTTTATTCACTTGACACTTAGTACCACAAGTTTGGTTTGGTTTCTTTCCTAGCAATAATTATACAAATTGTTCATTATTTTGTCCAAATATTACATTTTAAAAAATGTAATAATAAAATATTATGGATGAAAGCTTGTTGACAAAATGACAGCAGTATCCTCTTTCCCCTCCCCAACATGATAGATTTTGGAGCAATCACTTAAGAAATTAGAGAATATTTCCTTGTTGCTTTTCCTGATCATTTCAAGCATGTTTGACTGGCAGCAAGAGAAGACATTTAGCAGATAAGACTTTTTCTGACTGTTAGAAAAATATAAACTTTTCGACTGAAAAAGTTGACAGATGCAAACTTTCACAGTAAATCATAATCTTATCTTTTTAATTTGTTAAATACTTGAGGAGTAATACAGAAAGGTACCATTTAGATGCACCTTTAGATTACATTAAAGTGCAAGATTTAGACTTCTATTTAATTTAAGTGGCAGTAAAATGCATGTCCCAGCACAAATTATCAGAGTTAAGCTATGGTAAAATCCGGTATATAACGCACTTATACTTTCAAGCTGCAATTTTTTGCCGTATAATGCGCATCCCCATTTTTACGAAGAAACATTTAATGTATGTGAGCAATGCTCATGTGTTTTGAAGTCATTCATTCAAGATATTATTCCAAGCTTTAGAGAAAAATAGTATACTTCTAGAATTACAACCCTTTAAGTTCATAAGGAATGACATATTTCTTTTAAAGAAACAGTATTTTGACCTATGTAGAAGTCTACTTTTTCTCTATGCTTATCTTTTTTTAAATTTTAAAGCTCTCATTTTTATACCCGGCATATAATGCGCACCCTTAAATTTTGCTCTTATTTTTTGTGTTAAAAGTGCCCATTATACACTGGAATTTTTACGGTATAAATAAAAAAATTTTCATTTCATACCCCACTTTTGTCACAAGGGATACTTCTTTAAATTCTAAGTTCCTTAGTTGCTAACTTTTCTTTTAGTTTTTCACCATGCATTTCTTCTCCTTCAAAAGCACAACAGACCCCTACAGGCCTTTTAGCTGCCTCAACCATGCACTCCTTCCAGCGTCTTCAACTTGCAGCGACTCCTTTCCAGTTTTTAATTTTCAAAGCATTCAGGTCTTTCTTAATCATGCAAAACTCCAACATAATTAATAATCTTTTCCAATATTTGTTTAATGCAACTTTCTCTTTCTTTGGGAAAGAGGATTTAAAGAGTGACACTAATATATAAATACTTCCAACAGAAACTCGATAAGAGAGTAAATCAAAAGTTTTATGCAAACTTTTCAATATTAAACGTGGATAAAGAAACAAGCTAAAATGAATCAATTTGATTGAAGATGCAAAAATATATGGTATGGTTTAAATGAAAGACTCAACTTCGAATAATAGTATTTTTTTTTACAAGTTATGAAAATAAGATTTTATTTTATTACTTAGAAATAAAAAAAGATCCCATTCCATTGCCAACAAAATTGATATTTCATGATTCTTCATTTCAAACATAAATGTCCACTATAATGATTTAGAATAGATAAAGTTTTGTCTTTTGAAGAGTATAATTTTGAAGTTAACAGTTTCACTTATTTAGGTTCTAAAATTAACAACAGGAATGATTGCCTACTACTGAAATTCAAAAGAGAATTACTATGGCTAATAGATGCCTATACTATGGCTAATGGAATACTATGACTAATGGAATACAAAAATACAGTTGAATCTCCACATACAACGAATCTCTATTTTACGAATTTCTCTATTTTGCTAACCTTTTTCTGGAACCAAGATTTTACTACTTTCTTCGAAAAATAACCTCCAAATAGCAAAGTGCATTTTCTATATAAAGTTTTTCTCTTATAATTCATTTCCCCCCTCCTTTTAAAAATATTTCAGGGCATTTTTCAAATTATACCCTCTTTTAGCACATTTTATGGTATCAATGACCTTGACCGTGGGTAGCCTAGTGGTTAGAGCATTGGACTCCAGACCGAAAGGCATGGGTTTGATGCCACCAAATACCCTCCGAGTACACACGGAGTATGTGCTTGTTAAATCAGTGGTTCTGAAAGTCTTGTGGGCTGAATCCCGAGTGCAGGGAATTGAAGAATATTTCCCTCCCATTCAGTTCCATGCCTAAATTGTGGAGGTGGAGATAGGTGGTGTTGCCATCTATCGTCCCTTCGGGGAATTTCGCCGAGCTAATTCGTACTGTCACCTGTATTTTGCCCAAGGCCAACGACAGGCGTACTTCAAGCCCCTTGCCACGATGAATTTCGTGGGCCTCGATCTGACTACGTCAGACAGGTGGCATGAGCAACAGCAACATGAGCTTGAACTGGTTTTACCAAGTGCCTAACTCGCCTAGAGCAATGAAATGGTCATAATTTTTCAAACAAAAAACTTTAAAAAAACCAACGGATTTTTAATATTTATGAAATTTTCGAACGCACACATATGGTAGAGTATACTTAAAATTACTGGTTATAAAATAATGTAAGTTCAAAATTATTCGTAGGCTTACAATTAGAAAAAAAATGCGTTTAAAAAATTCATTAGTTTTAATATAAAGTTATTTTTTAAAGTTAAAAATACAGTGTTTTCTTGGATATTTCTTTTTTTGTTTTCCTTGCAGATTTCTTTTTGATGGGTAAGGAATATAAAATGAATAGATATTGATTTTTAAAAAAGTATAAATAATAATTTTTTATATAATATTTAGTGTTTATTAAGTTAAAATTTGTTTAATGTGGTTTCTAAAGTATATTAAAAGATGAACCTCTACTTAACGAATTTTCCATATAACGAACTTTTGGAGGAATTTAGCGACTTTGTTAAATAGAGGTCCAACTGTATATGAAATCGAAAGTAATTAAAAAAAAACAATGGTTCTATTGTATAAGACTTTTAAGATCAGTATTAACTTGTGAAACTTGTTCCATGTCTTGAACAGATGAGAACGTAAGTATCTACGAAAGGAAGATTTTAAGAATTATTTTTTGAGGAATTCGAGAAAATGGCCCATTGCAAAGAAAATCAAAATTAGAGCTCTATCAGTCATATAAAGAATCTGACATTGTTAATTTCATCAAAGTACAACAAATTAAATGGGCAGGCCACGTTGTCAGAATGGACGAAGACCACACCACTAAAACAGTCTTCAATGCACAACCAATTAAATGGGACACTGAGAAAAGGCAGGCCAAATCGAAGATGGATTGATGGCCTAGAAAAAAACAGTTTTGAGAACACTAACAGGAAGAAGGCTGGCCTAGAAAAGGCTTCTTGAGAAGGCCAAGGCACACAATGGGCTGTCAAGCCAATGAGGAAGAAAGGAATAATTGCCATGAATTATTACTTGAATTATTATCATAATTTCATACTTGCTAACTTTTGAAAATAACGAAGTGTAAAATAAAATGTGATTAACATTCTGAAAGAATTTATAAAATAGTGCATAAACAATTTTTAAAATTTTATAAGGCAATGCATAATATACAGAAATTTTTTTTATATTGTGAATAATATTCAACAAAAATATTTTGATAAGAAAATTACTCAGAAAAAAATCTACTTTTGTATCAATTTGATTTAAAAAAAAACTTGTACACTAAGGTAAATTTAAAGATATGTACAGAGTTAAATAGAAGAAAGTAACGACTCTACAAAAAAAAAAGACACTTTTATAAAAAAATGCAGTAAAATAAATTTTAGAATATATTTACAAAAAAAAATATTACACATGCATCAGTTAATGATCAAATAAGAAGTTCACACAATGACAATCAACCGATAACCATCAAGTATCAAGTACATGAATGCTATAAATTTTTTATTGTGCAATTTGTGATAGCTTTCTGGACAATAAAATACATTTACAAGGATTACATCAACATTTAAAGGTAAAGCAGCACCCTTTTTTTATGCAAAATAACATACGACACAAGAAAATCATAATTTTCTTTAAAAAAAAAAAATTAGTAATAGCTCTATTTTTTCCCTTTCATTGCTGCAGAATCATCTCTCATAAATAAAACTAAATGTTCAAAGAGTATCCCACTTTTTTAAAAATCTATCCATGAGCTGGCTGCACTGATATTTTTTTCAATTAAATCCTTAATTTTCAAATTGTAAAAGGGTCACTCATTTTACAGGATCAAAGTGGTTTAAATGTAGATAAGGATAAAAAAGTTGGCTTTTTTTTTTAACAACTGCTAAGAGTGGTCTCCAGACTATCCATTTTACAGTAGTTTACATTGGAAAAAATTGGTAATTCCATTAAATTGGAAATTCCAAACAAAATAATTATATAAAATACCAATTTCAACATATATAAAGAGAGAACTATCAGAATACAGTGAATTAAATATTTCAATGTAAAGAAATATAACATTTCTGAAAATCAAAGACTTTTTGTTAGAATTATAATTTTTTGTGGAAAAATAAACCTTCTTAAGATTACAGAGAAAGAGCAATCAGATCGTTAAATTGCTGTTTTTACACATCTTTTTCCTTTAAAAACAGAAATTTAGAATGGAATTGAATCTTGAATGAAGTGATTGAGTTGTAATTGTACACAAAAAGATTGTACTCCATGACAGTACTCTCAAAAGTAATAAAACCACAGCTTTTCGAATATATACATGCATTCTCTTTAAAATATGGAGATAACACCTAATTTACTTTCTTCAAACTATTCTTTCTCCCAGATTTCCTAATACGATACTTATTCATTCATTTCTTGCAATATTTCCAAATAAATTCAACAAATTCTTCTATTGAATTGAAAATTTGTTTTCGCCAACTAAATATTCGATAATTAAAATCAAAATTTTAGCAATGAATCATTGTATTACAGGTACTTTCCCCTTGAACTCCAAAAATTATTTTAGAAAAGGATTACAAGTTATACATCCCAGTTATATTGTTCAGAAAAAACTACGTTCTTCAATAAGAGCAATGAAATGTTTGATATAAAAAGAACCATCAGTAATTTTTAAAAAATCTACAGATTTTAACCCTCTTGCTGTGTAGTTATTTTATCAAAGTAGGTTCAAAAATTGCATATTCTTTTATGTATTTCAAATCTACATATTAAATCTACATTTTATATGAAATATACAAAAAAATTTTGTAAAGAGTTTTCATTTTAAAATATAGAATTAGATCATAAAAATATGAACATAAAACATAAATGAAAACAAACAGGAACATCACTGGTTGCACAGCTAAATAGTCAGAAAAAATGCATACCCGCGGAAATTGCGGGTTGCGCAAATTTTGCTACATCTATGTTATCCGTGGAAATCGTGGGATGCACAGCAAGAGGGTTAAATAATGAATAGCAATCAAGTATATGAACTTTTCAGAATAAGTCAGCATTTCCTTGTACCTGGGTTACCTAAGTAAACAATCTGCCAGAATAAAATTTTTAACTCACTACGAAATCTAAAAAACATTGTCAAATCCAAAAGGCAATCTAATCTACACTCCAATCAACTTAAGTAAGAGACCACAATGTGATATAATTTCTAGTTTGTATTATTACTAATATTTGGCCATTGCAAAAGGACCTTGTGTCATGCATTTAATCATATACTCTTTCAAATTAAAAGCTAGTTTACTAATCTCAGATGCTTTAATTTCTACTGCATAGCAATGCTAGACTTTGGAAACATTTCAAAATAGAGGATTGACATGCATGACATATTATGTTACACAACAAAAGAGGTAAACAGTATTTCTAGCCCCAATTAGAATAAACTGGATGTGATCCTAGAATAAATTATCGAATTCTGAGCAACTTGATTCATTATTTGCAACTATCTTGAAATTTTGACATGACAAGCAAAGTGCAATACAACATATATCACAACATACACTTTTTTTTCCTTTTTAGGAAAGGTTAATGGAATTTTTTTTAACAACATTCTTTGTATATTTAGTAAAGTACAAAATAATTCAAGTTCTACAAAGCTGCTACACAGGAAGAAAAACTAAAATGTTTGGCTTAACAAAATAGCACTCACGGATCAATTAAGAGCCAAAAGCTTGAAAAATACAATTTGCCAAAGAAAGGTCAGGCTTCATGAATTTTAAAAAATTAAACAGTAATGCACGAGTTCTACAGTTTTTGTCAGTATATTTTCTATTTGTTGTGTGTGAGAGAGAGGATATAAAACATTATATAAGAGCTGTAGGGGAGAAAATATCAAGATGACAGATATTTAGAAAAAATGAACAACTTAAGCATAAAAGTATATATTTCATTCATAAAGGGAAAAGGTTGGCTAGTATGTAATTTTCATTTAAAATAATAGTTTCAGAAGTAACTCCCTAAAAAATTATTATACTCTTGCATACTCTCCCCCCCTTCCAACTCCAAAATAAGTCCATAAAAAAATAGTATCATTTTGCAGGAAAAATTTCTTTAGACTTATAAGATTGTATAGAGTTTTACTCGCTTCCTGAGCTGGATAAATCACCTGTGTGGTGACTGGGTGTGAAAGAATAGTCCCAATGTAGCTCATGCATATCGTAAAAAGCCACTAGAATGGGTACCCAGTGTGTGAACATAGTTCCAGGGGGCTCATAAATTTGGAGGCCTGGTCCTCTCCAGGTTGGGGTTTCAGCATGTGAGGCCAACAACCTCACCCTGTAAAAAATTCTCTTTTTACAAAATCAAAGGAAGAATTTTTTGGACTGTCAACATGGAGACGACTTGAACATGGATTTTTAAGATTTGAGATTTGGAACATGGAATTTACATTCACTTTATAAAAGCAAGGGATTACCTTTTTTTAATGGAAATCAAGGATAGTTATGGGATTGATTTGATGGCCCTTCAATGAGATGGATTGGGCAGGGAATTCAAGATGGCAGAAATCACACTGCATTTTACAGTTGTGATCCTAAGAAACATAAGTTTGGTACAGGCTTCATTATTCATAAGATTAGGCATCTTATCATTGATTTTGAGGCCAAACTGTCTATAAGTTGTGCAAGATTAGATTGAAAGTCAAATTCTTCAACTGTAGCATAATAAATATACATGCCTCAACAGAAGACAAAGATGAAGAAAAATACTATTTTTATGAAGAAATTCCCACATGCACTTTTTTCTTCTAGTCCCAAATATGATATAAAAATAGTGTTGGGTGATGCAAATGCCAAGATTGGGAAAGAAGGCAAGTTCAGATTTGCCATTGGTAGGCAGTCTACATTGAGACTCAATGGACAGAGGTTGATATTTTTTTGCTTCAGAACATGATATGGTGATGGCCAGTAATTGTTTTCCACACAAATGTAAACACAAAATGACATGGAGATCTGCAGATTGTGACATCTTTAATCAGATTGATCATGCCTTAATTGATCTTAGACGTGCATCAGACATACTGGATGTCATCATATTGAGGAGCAAATTTCAACTCGAGCCACTACTTAGTAATGATAAAAATTAGAGCAAGAATCTTTAATGCTGGTAAAAACCAAGGGGTGAAAACAGAGAAATTTAATTGTCAGCTGTTGAAAGATATAGATATTAAGCAAAGATACCAGAATGAATCGGAGACGAAATAGAAAAACATTAACTTGGATGAACTGGAAAGTATTGATGAGAAATGGAATTTACTAAAATTAGTTATTATGGAAGCTGGCAACTCTGTCATAGGAAAAGTTAAAAAGAAAAAATGTGATGACTGGTTTGACCTGGAGTACAGAGTTGCTAAAATAAGGCAAAAAGGAACATGGTACAAAGAAAACATACTAGAATACAGGGGCATAGCTACCACCGTATCAATGATACAGGGCCCCCAGCATGAGTAAGTAAAAAATCATAAGGAGCTCCCCAAAAATGTCTACAAAGAATTTTTATACAGGGCTCCCTCAAGATTAGCTACACCAGTGCTAGAATAGCCTTTGATGAATACAAATGTGCCAGAAAAAAGGGAAAAAAGATCCACTATATTGAGGAACTTTCATGAAATCTCTTAAAAGGATGTTGAACATCTTAAGGGAATAAGGGCAAGCAGAGCTTTTTTTTCTTGAAATTAATCATGGACAAAGAAGTTTCAAGCCAAGAACTACACAGTGTAGAGGGAAAGATAGCAATATTTTAAGTGCAAAAGATGACTTTTTCAAAGATGGAGGAAGACTTGAATGAGCTGCTGAATTCCAACCTACCTTCAGAAGTTAGTGGATCAACAATTAGAAATTTATAACCTATTGTGTTCCCCTCTTGTTGACAAAAATGAATAATGCTATAAAAAAACTAGAAATAATGAATCTCCTCAGAATCTGACAACATTCCATCAGAATTTTTATAAGTTATAGGACCTAACTGTATACCAACTTATAAAGGAATTAATTCAACATATTTTTGATAGTGAGACACTCGTACTTGGTACTATTTGCATGATACACAAATTAAAAAAAACTAAAAAACATGCTCTAATGGTTAATCGAACTAAAAAGTAAAAAAATAATTCTAATATAAAAATAAAACAATTTACGAGAAAATTAATGCCATTGGGATAAAAGCGTAGGGTGCTCTATAACAATTTTGTTATAATTTTTTACTATTTCTATTCAGAAATGCTGAGTTTGTGTAAAAATTTAGTACAAAGCACCCCACACTTATACCACACAATGACATTAATTTTCTCGTAAATCATTTTACTCTTATATTAAGAATTATTTTGTTACTTTTTAGTTTGATTAACCATAAAAGCGTGTTTTTCAGTTTTTTTTAAACTATAATTTATTTTTCATTTTTTAGTTTGATCTACAGTAAAAGCATGTATTTTTAGTATTTTTAACTACCATTTATTCATACACTTTTTTTTTTAATTTTTGGCCTGTGACCAAAGAATGTTTGCCCATCCTTGATTTAGAACAAATTATTTTTTTTTCCACATGCACAAGTCTTTTTTTTTTATTTCTATTTTCAGAAAGAATGGACAGTTGCTTATATCATAAGAAATTTTGCTGACACAAAAAAAAACTTTTCACTTTTAGGGTTACTCTTAATCTTTTAGGTGCCAAATCTGGAAATGGGACCTGGAATCAGTTGCCAAATCTGAAAATGATATAATGAATTAGTTGTCAAATCTGGCTTATCCTGTCTCCTGATTATTCTGTTCAGGATAATGGAACAAAATTAATAAATTATTGTATTGTCATCGTGTGGTCCTTGACAAGTGTGCAAAATTTTGAATTAATCTGACCTTTCAAAGTGAGTAAAAATAGAGTTCAAAGATTCAGTTACATACTAGTGAAACTTATAAAAGTGTGTTAAAAAGGTGACATGCTTGACTGTAGTAATTATAGAGGAATCAGTCTTCTTTGAACATCCTATAAAATTCTGTCCACTATTCTTTTTGACAGACTTTTGCCATTTGCTAATAACTTGATATATGACTATCAATGTGGATTTAGGAAAGGAAGATTTACAACTGAGCAAATTTTCAACTAAAAACAGATTTTTGAAAAATCTTGAGAATTAGGAATTCAGATTTACAAACTTTTTATCGATTTTAGAACAGCATATAACCTATTTACAGAGAATTTCTCTCAAAAGTTATGCATTAATTGAAAAATCCTGAAAAACTCTTGTTGCGCTTGTAACCGACTCTCAAAGAAACCAAAATTCAAGTACACATACAAGGTGATTTCACTGAACAGCTTGAGGTGAAAAATTGAGTGTGACAAGGGGATGCATTGGCATGCTTGCTTGCTTGTTTAATATAGCACTTGAAAAGTTATTAGAGACTCAAAGATCAATATTAGAGGAAATACTTTTTAATAAGTCAGCTCAAATGCTGGTTTATGCGGATGACATTGGTATTATTGCCTGAACTGCACCAGCTCTCAAACAGGCATTTATGGCATTAGAACAAAGTGGTAAAAGAATTAAATTGCCAGTAAACAAGAATAAAACTAAATATTTACCTTGTTTAAAGTCCAACTTACAACTTAATCACATAGAAATTGGCAATTATAAATTTGAAAAAGTTAATAGTGTTACTTATCTGGGAATGAAGATAAATAATAAAAATGAGCTGGTCCCAGAAATTTATAAAAGAATTTTTGCTGCAAATAGATGTTTTTATTCCTTTAAGAGTTATTTAAAATCCAGCTTTTTCAAATTAAGAACCAAATTGCTTCTTTAAAAAGTCATTATAAGATCTGTCCCGTCTTATGCATCAGACTTGGGCATTGACTTTATGTGATGGAAAAGCTTTGGGAATTTTCGAGAGAAAGATCTTGTGTTGCATTCTTAGAGGTATTCAAGTGAATGGATCATGGAGAAGATCTAATTTAGAACTCTACAAAATTTACAAACCACCTGATACTGTAAAATTCGTCATATTACAGAAACTTAAAAGGGCTGGTCATCTGGCTAGAATGAATGAATGAGGATCGTTGCTGTAAGAAAATTTTTCTGGCAAAGCCCATGGGAAACAGACCTTGGGGCAGACTCCCGCTAAGATGGATTGATTGTATTGAAAAAGATCTCAATATTTTAAAGGTCAAAAACTGGAAAACAGTTGCCAAAAGTAGAGATACCAGGAAAGATTTCTGGAGAAGGCCAGGGCCAACCCAGGGCTGTTGAGCCATTGAAGAACTAGATAAATTCCAAAAAAATCTAAAATGCCTTGATATATTATGTTTTTGATATGGCTGAAAAATGATTAGATTGTATACAGTTCTGTAGATATCTTTTTATGTAATCATTCTTATGACCACAAGTTTTATAACTAATCTTCAAAAACAGGTTTGCAAAAAGGTCACTTTGAAATCTAAATTTTTGCACTAATGTTCTGAAAATTCCTAATAAAAATAACTACTAAACATTTATAAAATCAAAGTTTTATTTTAGTATTTTATTTCTAATTATTATGGTACATTTTAACAATATTGATAATTTGATATTTTAAACTTAAAGAAATATGCTACAGTTTAAATCCTAATTTATGATAGTAATAAATGTCATACGAGTTTTTGACTGTGTTTCATATTGATAAACACTTGAATACTCTCCCATTTAAATAAATATTAGATTTTCATCATTCCTGAATTTAAGTTTATTTTTTTTTTCCCATGACTTTACCAAGTTTTCAGAAAAAGAAAAAAATACGAAAAAACCAGGGTTGTACCAAAATTTCTACGATTTCATTACAACTAACAATTTTGACATTGTTGATGAGATAACAAGGAATTAAAAAAATATCAACAAAAGAAAACCCATACTTTAATTATTGGCTTAAAAAAAGTCCAAATTAGTGACATTTAGCACTAATAAAACTTTAAAACACATGCTAGTGACAGTTTTAATGGAAAAAGTACCCAAATCCGAATGTTAACGCGTAGAAAAATACATACCATATTGAAACATTAAGTATAGCATTTTTGAAAATTTACAGTTAGAAAATAATCAAAGTTTCTTACTCTATAAATAAACCATTCAATATACAAAGATACAATACATGCAAAAAAAATTGCTTTTAAGAGGAAAGAAAGGTTAAAAACACATTTAATTGTTCAACAGTGTTTTAAATATAAATCACAAAATAAAATTCCTATATACTCATTGATAAAATAAGTGTTCATTTAAAAACATGCATATATTTATGCTTTTCACCTCAATACAAAAAAAACCTGCTTGAACTACGCCTCGGAATTAAATTTACAAAATAACAAATTGCATTAAAAAATTTTTTATTTATTTCACTTTATTGAAGCATTATTTTCCAAATTTTAAAAATATGTAGATTGAACCTAATTTCTAAATTATGTATAAAATAAATATGTGCAACAATATTACAAAAAACAAGATAATGGTTGATCTTCGAAGTGTAACTATAGAAATAAGTAAAAAATACTATAGAGAAATAAATTTTAAAATTTTACCTGATTGTGTCAACAATCTCTGTAGCTTTGTCATATTTATCCTGAAATGAAACAAAGAAAAAAAAATTTTTTAAAAACAAGAAATTGAAAAATACTATACACAAAGAGATAGGTGCATTTAAACAAAGAAGTAAATGAAAACTATATGCACACACATGCGGTTAAACACAAATAAAAACATTCTAAAAGTAAGTATTTTTACCGATGCTATTAATGGCCATTGATAGATCGCTGGTTCTCCACCACATGGACTATGAAGCCTAAGCTCCATAACCATTTCCTTGCACGAAAACAATTATTACGTACCGTGATTAAAAAATCGATTTAACATTTAGGGAAAACATTACTCTTTTCTACCCATCCCAAATCATTTTATCACTAGCCTTCAGATCCTTCTCTTCCTGAACCATTCATTACACATCCTGCCGAAGCGTCTCTCACGTGATACCCAAACTACAAAGTGATTGGATGGTTTCTGCTTCGGTATACCTTGAACACAGTCATAGTTTCTTTCATCGTTGAAATCATCTGCTCTCTGTGTACATGTGTGTTTATCAATTCGATTTTCAAAATAAGAATATTCTCGGTGTAACAACAAAAAATTAAAAAAGCAAGTAAATAATTAGGTTTAAAGTATAAATGTGTTTTGATTTAGTTAATGATGGATAAATTCATTGGTATTACCTTTCATTATTAATTCATTAGTCAATCCCTTTTAGTACAATTAGCATTCAGTATTAAGCTCATTTCGTATTTTGAAATTTCCATTTTCTACTATCTATGTATCTTTAAAATTTATCACTAATTTAATACAATTGGTTAAAAAATAATATAAGCACTGAACACCCATCGATATTAAACATGATTCGATTCATAAATATATGAATCGAAATTTTTTTTTTTTTTTTTTTAAATTTTTTTAAAATTTTTTTGGTTTGGGATTTTGGGGTTTTGATTTTTTTTTTTTTTAAATTCCCTTATTAAGGTTGGTTTATAACTTACATTGGAAATGGACTTCTTAAATATGTGATTGAAAAAATTCGTCAAAAAGGCTAAGAATGGTTTGACCCCAACTATAGAAACAGCCTTTGGAAATATGATGTCTGATGCTGCAGAGTATATAAAGCGAGTAGCTAGCTGCCAGAGATATTAGAGCTTTCATTGTGTCTGATACTTTGTTCTTTGCGCATGCAAATGTTTTCCATCACCATGAAAAACTTATTCTTATCGAGATTGTTCTTGCCAGTATTGTTGCGACTCGAGAAACTTTCGCTGTCGATTTCAATATCCTTTATTTTTCTTCAACACGCAGGATACAACGAGGCTATTTATATTTATGAATGAATGAAGGTATATACATGAAAGAATGAATTATTTTGAGCAACGCTCAGTAAACATTAAATATTATACAGTTATTTTCTTAACGTAAAACGTAAACTACTTAGAATATTACGTAAACATATTTAACTAAAATTTTGTTGCCAGATTCAAAGAATGAATATTAAATGCAAGACAAATATTAAATATTCTCCAACAAGAAATGTTGAACATATTAGGATTGGCAACATACTCCCACCTATTGCATTGTGAGCAAAGCTAAATGCAATACAAAACAATAACAATAAAATACAAAATTGCTATTGCCTGTGTGTGTGTGTGTTTTAAGCATAGAATACAAAATAATATATAATACAGTGCTAACAATAAAATGAGAAATGTAAGTGTAGTAAAATTCAAATTTAGAGTCTATAGCCCTATTTAATATTTGCAACAGTCTAAAACAGCGATACTCAACCTGCGGCCCACCGAGCCTTTTTACGTGGCCTGGCCATGACCAATTGCTCTGAGAAATTCATTTATTGAATAACAATGTATTAAAAATTTGGTGGAAAATTCTTTGTTAAGAAATCAAATATATCATTTTTGCTGTCGGTATCGTATGGGTGCGAATTTATATTCTTTTTCTATTTGTAACTTTTACGGTTAGTGATACCGACAACGGTGTTGCGTAGCGACAATTTTATGTGTGTGTGGAGCTAATTTTTAACTATATTTTATGTCTTACAAGCGAAAAATATTCGGAGAAAATATATTGTTTAAAGACGATTTGGAGGATGACTATTTTGTAGTGAAAAACAAGCATGAATCAATCATTGTTTGACTTGTCACGAAAGGGCTGTATTTAAAGAATACGGATAAACAGGAATCATTCAATGACACTTTTCCTCGAAGACCTCTTTCAAGAGTTGATAATAGGCTTTCTTGAATAATCTTTGCAACAGCAACCAAGTGTTTTATCAGTGGTAATAAAGACATCCTATGAAGTTTTCTACATTATTGGTAATCACATGAAAACGTTTACTGATGCAGAAATTGTGAAGTGTTTCTTGAATGCTTTTAATATTCAGTGTTAGAAACAAACAAAAAATTACAAAAAATAATAATTAAAAAAAGCAAAAAAGAAGTTATAATATTTTGATCAATTTTCCACATTTTTAATTTCCAAAGTTGTCTTGGTTTTAAAGCATTTCCCTCCCCCCTCCCTATTTATTCTCATATTGTGGACAGCGGGAAATCGTTGGCAAAAGTATGCGATCCGCGTGAAATAGCTGACATAAGTATGTGGCCCAGCAGAAAAAAAGGTTGAGTACCTCTGGTCTAAAAGTTCAAACGTTGTCTGGGAACTATTCGCCGACCGCAACGTATTTGTTTCACCGGCCGGGAAACTTCTGCAACAGGGTTGGGAGCTGGAGGGGTTGAAAAAGGAACCTCTGGATATTTTAGTCTGTCAGAGTCTTTATTGGGTTCTGAAAAATTTTCACCTAATACTATATCAGATGGCAAGTTGGAAACAAACATTTCAAGAGGATAAAGTCTTTGCAAAAGTCTAGTAACAAAGCCATCAGCAACTCGTAGTTTGGCTACTCTTTCGATGCCGTCTTTGCCGGGATACAGTTCGATGACACGACCCAAAGGGCAGGCCCGCTTTTCCGCTTAGGTACGCTAGCACATACCTAGGGTGCAAGGAATTAGGGGGTGCAAAAAATTAGAGGGTGAAAAAAAGAGAAAAAAATTAAAATTTTAGAGAACGTACAACCACACCTAGTATTTATTAAAAAGCCAATTATTCTCTTTTATTTTTATATCTAATTATCAAATCTTCATTTCGCTATCGGCCAAATTATTATGTAAATCGCTTGGCTTTTCTTCCTCAAATCATATTTTGTTTCATGTATACTGTTATTAAATTGTGTCCTCAAAACTCGAAATAAAATCTTTATAGCAGCATTTCTCAAACTGTGGGTTGCGCCCCGCTAGGAGAGTGTGGAAACCCTACTTTGGGGGAGGGGGGGGGGAACATATCGTGAAAAATTGAAAATAAAAGATTTAAAATAGTTACCAATTTAATAAAATAATTTACAATTTAAAATAATTACAAAGTAAAATACATTCTTTTATAAGAAAAAATGAAGTACACATTCACACTGATATTATACACACTATTCATAAATGTATCAAAACTGCACAAAGTATTTCATACTTAATTTATCAATATTGAATTAAAAACAAGTTTAATAATTACTGGTGAATCCCCGGGTTTGTCTTATACAAAATTATATACAAAACTTAATGTTTATCTAGATAATTTTAGTACGGTTTATAATTAAAGTCGTATATTGTATTGTGGTTTTACCATCAAAGTACAGTATGATTGCATTCAATATATTTTTATTGTAAGGGGGGCGAGATGAAAATTATGACGCAATATTGAATGTTTAGATCGCAAATAATGAAAGTTTGAGAAGCACTGCTTTATCGCAATCTACAACACTCTTTTCGGTATCAGATGGTGGATTCTAAGCAGGATATCTATACACAAGGACGGAGGGTTCAATTTACCCTCCCCTTCCTCATAGACCATCAGATTTTTTATGTTTAGCATAAAGATTATGCTTCAGAACTTTTCATCTCTCTTTTTTTAAAAAAAATAATAATAATCCCTCTCATAAAAAAATTATGTGTACGCCCCTGCTTCAGTTTACTAGTTTTATTATTGAATTATCGGGTCAATAAGATTCATAAATTCAAGCTGCCAAATATTTTGTGCAGGTTTGCTTTTTTCACTCTGTGCTCTACAAACTTTCCCTCTTTGTATAATTAAAAATTAAATATATATATATATATATATATATATATATATATATACACTCACTTCCGATTCCAAAAGTTAAGCACGGAGAGGAAAATGCTAATTTCCGGAAGCCAATCAGAATTGAAGAGGATGCAATTCGCTGCAGAGATAGATGAAAGAATGCAAATATGTTAGGTAACAGCTAATCGTGCTTTCATGTCAAGAAATATGCAAAAAGGGCAGTCTTATAAGAAGCCAGCTTTATGAAGGGTTACAGAAGTTGATTGTAAGTGCTGATAGAAGGTGTTTAAAACTTACGTACAATTTGTTTTCAAGACATACGTGTTTCTATGACTTCCAGAAAATGAATGGAAGATTCTGAGTGCTGGAGTGCTGTGGGGAGGATTGAAGCAGGATAGTCTATCACAGAAGTTGCTCTTTTCTTCGGCGTTCATCATTCTGTAATTTCACGTTTATGATAGCAATTCCAAACCACACAGACAGTTGTCCGAAGGCCCGTAGGCGGTCAACCAAGGGTTACAACCTCCGTAGAAAATCGATACATTGCTATTGTAGCCAAGCGGAATCGCAGAGCGACCTCCACACGTATGACATCTATAGTTACAGCGTCCATTGGTAAGGCTATATCTGCAGCTAATGTACACCGAAGATTACATATGAATGGACTGTATGCCCGGGTACCTCGAGTTTATGTTCCTTTATCCATCCAATCAAGAGGGGCACGATTACAGTGGTGCCGGGAACATGGCAATTGGACTGTGTCTGACTGGGGCAATGTCATGTTTACTGATGAGACAAGATTTGCTCTGGAGCCAGATGACAAGCGTTTAAGAATATGGCGTAAACAAGGAACTCGCAATCCTCCCCAAAACATCACCGATCATCACGCATTCCGAGGCTGAAGCATTATGATGTCGACAGGGATTTCATTAGGATACCGCACCGACCTGCACATCTTTAAACGGGATTCTATGTCGGCTTTCCGGTATCGAGATGAAGTCCTAGAATCCAATGGAAGATTGTACGCTGCAGCGCGGTTGGCCCTACTTTGGTTTTAATGGACGATAACACACTTCCCCATAGAGCTGACATCGTTGATGACTACCTGGAGAGTGAAGGGATTGCGCGTACGGCGTAGCCAGCATATTCGCCCAACCTTAATCCCATTGAAAATCTTTGGGATGCTCTCGGCCGTGCTGTATCTTCACGTTTCTCACCTCCAGCCACTCTTATTGAGCTTGAAACTACTCTAAAAGAAGAATGGCGATTGCTTAATTCTGCGGTGGTTGACCACCTAATTAAAAGCATGGTCAGAAGGTGTAAACTTTGCATACAGGTGAGGGGAGGATCACATTTCCTATTAATGTCCTTTTTTTCATTTTATGCTGTTTATTTTCACTTTAGACGTAATTCTGTTTAAGTCTCTAGTATGATATTATCTGATAACTTACAAAAATTTAATATTGTTTTCATTTCTATATATAATTATTGATTTTGTTTTATGTATAAATATATATGCTACTTAACTGCCAAATTTTGTGTCAATCAAAGCAGTATTTGTTGATTTTTTTGTATTGTACATCTTCATGCTTAACTTTTGGAAGTGAGTATATATATATATATATATATATATATATACAGAGAGAGAGAGAGAGTAATATAAAATAAAAGTGAAGAAGTACTAGAACCTACAGTGCTAAAGCAGGAAAACATTGGAGTTCACCAGACACAACAAATGTAGATACAAAAAAGTCTTTGGACTAAACTGGAGACCTATTATTATTTCTAAAGTTATCGCTGAATTAGGCCAGCGAATTAGGGTTAGCAATGCTTTATGGATCCAACCTTTCCCGTACAGCAGAAACTTTCAACATAATAGCCGGGGGGGGGGGCACCCAAGTTGAAAAGTTAAGCCTAATACAACACGTGGAAGAAAACCCTGATAATATATTAAAATGAAGCTAAGAAAAGAGAACATTAATGAATGTCTCAAGGAGAGGAATAATAATATAAAATTTTAAAAAAAAACACTTACGTGTAAAATAATTACTAGAAATCGAAAATTCAACCTTCCACAATAAGCTCCCAACGCGAAATGACGTTAAAGAATTGGAACGACTATTCGAGAAGGAAAAAACCATGGCGCCACCTGGATATTTATTTTGCAATTAAACAAACCACTAAGATTTTATTTTTAAATAAATTAAATAAAGGAAGTTTTAAAAACGATAATGAACAAAATTAAGAATAGATAAAATCAAATAAAAATATATAACAAAGTAAATAAACTTGGATGATTATATACTAATCGATATATTGCAATTAAAATAGGCGCTTACAAAATTTTTTTGTTTTTATAAAAAATAAATTAAATAAAAGGAATTTTAAATAAAATAATGAACTAAGAAAAAATATATTTAATTAGAAATAGAAATATATTTATAAATAAATTTACTTGGATAATTGTATTCTAATCAATTATTGCAAAAATTCACAAAATTACTTTGTTTTAAAATGTTATCAGTAACTAAATCATTGTTTCTTTTTATAAAATTTAAGATAATATTTCTAAAAATTTATATGTGTAGGTTCCAAACCGAAAAGGCATTTTTATAATGATAAAATCAAATGAGTCTCTTTTATCAAAAATATTACTTAATAGCAAATTATTCTTAACCTTTCATTGAAGGTCCAGAAAGTTAGCTGACTCATTATTATAATTAGTTTTTACTAATTTTAAATAGTGGGGATAATAATTAAGGTTAGGAACAAAGTCTACTATATATATATATATTACTAAATATAATTAAGTCATCTGTGTATCTAAAAAAGTAACAAGATTCATAACTATTACTTTCATTTTCATAAAAATGCAAGTAGATATTTGCAAAGCAGTTGCTAGCTGGTCCCCCTTGTGGTAAACCTTTAATTTGCTGATAATAAGCGTTATTATGGAAAATATATAATTTTCTTTTAATACTAATTCAATAATAGAAACATATTTATCATATTTTAATATCCTATTTAAAAAGTATTTGCTATATGCTATTTTAAGAATCTTAAACATGTCTTCTATATCTATGGAATTAAATAAATCTTCAAAATCATAGGTATACATAGAAATAATTTTTTTACCTTGCATGTACTTAATAATGTCCATACTATTCTTAACAATAATAGAATTATCAATTTTGTCTAATGTAGATTGAATAATATTTTGTAGCTTTTTGCCCGGAAGTGTAATATAAGTTTTAATACCCTTCGTAATAGTTCTAAATTTAACAGGAATTTTATGAAATTTAGGAGTTAGGAAAATATGAGGGAATTTAATATCCAAAATATATATATACGTAAATCTATTATTTTATAAAAAGCAGAGATTCGATTAAAAATTTCTCTTTTGGTTGAATTAGATTTTATAAAAGCAGAATTATTATGAAAATGTTTGTTTAGCATATTAGTATAAAGCCATTTGCAAATAATTGCATAATTACCCGGTACTTTATCGACATAGACAATAAAGTTCTTTTGTAGGTCTGCAATTTGGTTCTTAATATTATTGTAAGTTATATCATTATCAGTTTTATAATTAATGTTCAATAGCTCATTTAATACTTTGCATTTAAATTCATTAAAAGTTACAATAGCAAGACTATATTTAATAGCTAATTTTGTAATGAAATTACTAATATCTTTAGAAATTTGATTTTTAATAGCATTATTATTATTAGAGATCATTAATCTAAAACTAGTACCTTTGGACATTATATCTGTAAAAATATTATCTTTAACTATATTTAAATTACCAGTTACCACATGATTGTGATGATCATTTACATATTCAGAATAATCTTTACAATTACAAACAATATTATTATTAATTTGCAAATCATTAATATCATTGTAATTAAAAATTGAGCTATATATATATATATATATATATATATATAGATTATTCCTGAAGCAGGCAAAGTCCATCTTATTGGTAAAAATACCGCCTTGGGAAAACGTTCCTTGTAGTGGTTCTTGCAAAACGTCCCCTAACAGAAACGACAGAAACACATTCCTTATTTTATGACCTGCTTAAGGGCTGATAAAAAGAGGGTTGAAATGACCCTTCAGAAAATAACTCTTTTTCATAGAGAGAGTTGGCGCAATTTTAAATCAGCACACACACAATTCCTTCAATTGTACTTCATTCCTTTAAAACTGCAAACGGTAATTCTGACTTTACTTTTGATTTATTTTGTATTTCCCCTTGAGACTTAAAAAAATGTAAAAATATTTTTATCATATTAAGATAAAAATCAAAACATACGTTTATTATTTGCTTTCCTGTTCAGTTTGATGAAATCTGTTTTAAAAGTACTATATTCTATTCCAATACCTATATTCTAGTACTGTATTCCATTCCAGATTATAGTACTTTAGGTAGTACTGGTATGAAGGTTTTTCACGTAACTTCAGAGTTTAATTCCTAGTATTGATATTTTGACACTGATCGCTCTTGCACATTCAGCTATAGAAATAAAAATAAATAAATGAATAAAAAATATCTGCAATATTTTTTCATTTTTGATGGAATGGAAAATGTTAATGCCTGTAAAAAACTTTATTTAAATAATATAAAAAATATTAATTGGAGCATGACAGTCTTAAACGCGGCTGTTGCTGAGATGGGGGACCTTTTTCCCTGAAACGCATATCAGGTAGGTGTCTGATATTTTCGATATCTTGTTTCACTAGCAACTGGTTCTTCTTTCATGAAAGCCCACCGATCCCCGTTCTAGAATCGAATTCACTTTACCTTATAAATTCTCTCTGAATTTTTCTTTATAAAAAATAATAAAAATTATTCTAGATTCACAAAAATGATGCTACAGAAGAAATAGATTTCAGAAACAGAAAGATTAACGTTCATAATAAATAAAAAAACAAAAGTTGATTGTAAATTAATATTTATAAAATGTGTAAATGATAGAAAAGCAGGTTAATATGTAATTTTTTTAGCCTTAATTTTGTAGAATTCTTCTTTGTTGAAAATTTCATTTATGTTTTATACAATTTAAACTCAAACTTAGTGGCGCAACAGCCCATGAGGAATAGGGCCTAATATGCCCATCTCAGTATACGTGACCTCTAGGCGCTTAGGTGCATGAGCAGATGTCCCAATCAGATGGTCAGTCTGAAGCAAGACCCCCGATGTTCAAGTCACCAAGCGAGCTTGGTACTCATTTATCCCCCCCACTGCTGTTGGGAGGAAAGGCTGAGTTGACCTTGCCCAGTCCGGGAATTTGATACGACTTAATGGGACTTATATTTTCAAAATTCACGATATACGATATAATACTGTTTATGTGTTTTGTACCGCCCATCCGGTATAGTGGTTATTGACGCTGACTACGGTGCCGTAGGGCCTGAGTTCGAATCCCGGAGAAGGCATGGATGTTTGCAAATGTATAGTGCCTTCGCGTCAGGGGGGTACTCTAAATAGCCGTCGAGCCGCAAGTCCTCTCGTGAGGTTGGTGAAAGGGGAAGAGAGGTGGGAGGCCCCTGACCACCCCCAGGGTGATCTCCCTCAAAATTGGGGTGGAACCGAGCAAAATTGTGCTGTCCTGCATGGTGCTCAAAGCTAAGGCTAACGACAGGCGTAAAAATCTAGCCCTTCACCGCGGTGAATTTCGTAGATCTTGATCTGATGTCCCTGTGGATCAGGTAGCATGAGTAACAACAACATGTGTCTTGTATCATACAAAGTTTTAAACATTCAAATTTATCGTGATCAGATTATTCAGTGAACATTTGGTTACTGAAATACACACACTTGTGTTAAAATTATTCTTATTTTTTGAGAAATATATTACTCTGGAATACCCTACCCATATCGTAAAGCATTTAAAATTTACTTCAGATCACACGCACACACGAAAAAAAATTGTGTACAACATCTTCCTTTTTGATAGCTGTAGAGTATTATTGAAGGAAAAAAATCAACTGTGATGTACAACAATTCTTCGAACATTGTACCATCTTAATATCTTAAATGTAATCCAATATATTAAAAAAAAGAAAATTACAAAAAATTGTTAATGTATTCCATGTACTTTATGGAACAGTACGTAATGTACATTAACTTTTCAGGGAAAAAAAAAAGAATTCAATGTCAAACACTATATCTGTACATTTTTTTTTTTTTTTAAAAAAAAAAAGAGTTGAATAATAATTCTTAAAAAATGATAAAATCTTTTGTAAGCGATGAATCCGATGTAACTTTTCAAACATACAAAGATCAAAAAATATTCCTACATAAGTATTATTGCATAAATATTCATTAAATTTGAAAATTGTTTATGCGTAAACCTACAAACATTGCCAAACAATTTAACCAAATGACAAAGAAATTGTAAAATTAAAATTTTAGATATTCCTCTAACAATCATACTGAAGGGGATTTTAATAAAAAGCCATAAGGAAAAAAATATTTTTTTTTTGAAATATTCACAGTAAAATTAGGTTGTTTTGTAATTATCAAAAATTTCTATGTAAACATTAATTTAAAGGCAGAAAATTTGCAAGTTTTTAGAAGAGTAACTGAGTAACTGTAACAATATATATTGTGTGCAGTTTAAATTATACTAATTTAACAAATACTTATACTTTGTATTGAGTTACGTAATAAAAAACAGTCCATCGGCATCATAGATTAGAACAAAGGTTCTCAAACTTGTCATGTTTTTCGATTTTGGGTAGACTCTAGCTTACTTAATATTGAATTTTTGCAAATTTATGAACCTCACATGTGTTTTTGACAGCTGGTATATTGTGGTAACTCGTTGCTACTTTAAAAAAATTTACTTTAGTGAACATTTTTTGTAAGGAAGTGTAGTGTGTGAAAAACTAAAAAATACATTTTAATTTTAAACGTTTATTAGATTCCAGTTAAAATTTAGTACATGTTACACATAATAAAAGAGCAAAAATGAATGCTTTTATGACGCTTTAGTATAACAAATTTTTAATATTTAGCATCAATTTAGTTAAGTTTGACCTTAAATCTCCTCCGTTAATAATGTCCAGTCTATTTTTTTGTCTTTGGAGATTAGCAATTACGATTAAACACATTTTTACTTGGAAAAGCAATAAAAAACTTGCTCACGATATAAAATGATACGGGATAAGTAACAGGTATGTCTTTTTAAATGCACTTGTGCTATATTAAACATCGAAATAGAAATTGCAAAAAATTGTAATTTTTCTGAAATAATTACTGCATTAGCAAAACTCAAATCCCGAACTAAATAAGCATGCTTTAGTGATACTTCTAGTTCATGTTTGTGATTTTTTTTTTAACTTCACAAAACATTTAGGGATTTAAATGGTTTCTTGCTCCCAGGATTCTTTGTAGAGAAGGTCGGCTCAGATTATTTATAATGCATTAAGAAGACAAAGGAAAAGAGTAAGAGAGTTGAGAGAAAAATCCCTCCCGAACCCAAACGGGCAAGGTATGAACTGAAAGAGGGGGAAAGGGGTGGTCTGGAAATAGTGGGAGGGGGCACAACAATTTGAAGTGCCTAGGGCACCGAGGAGATTAAAAACTGCCCTGCCAAAGGGCAGTTTAGTCTTTTAGAGTTATCTGATCCAATGAGAATAATTTCCCCAACTGTTATTGATGTGTAACATCTTTCCTCTCGATTGCCGAATTTTGTCGGAGTGATTTCGTCAAAAGGGACGGAAGTGGGTAACAAGAAGTGACGTAAGCGAGAGCTATTTGATTTGACCAATGAGCGCGCGTGATCGTGTCTCTTCGTTACCCTCGCATCGAGGTCCAACTCGCGTGATCGTATCTTCACTACCCTCGCATTGGGTCCAACTCTAGTACAGTAGAACGTCTTTATCCGAACGTTTATTATCCGGAGTATCAAATATCCGAACCAGTTTTTCAGACCATGCAGCGAAAAAATGAAGGTGTATAATGGTACCACGAAAAATAAGTGATTATTTTCCACAATAAAGGTAAAATTGCGACATTTTGCACCTATTTTGCTTTTTCTTCAAGCACGTTTCGCGCATGTGATGATTTTCAATATTCATATGGCGTCTGGTTTCATATACTAAATGGATTGCATTTGGTCTTCGGTTATCCGAACGGTGTCCTGTCCCAAATGATTAGGATAAACAACTTTCTACTGTAGTTATTTTTTATATTGTTGAGGTTGTGACAGGGGCTCACGCGTCTTTTCTGTAACATAACCTCTGGGTTCTTTGACGGCCAAGATTAATGGCAAATCTTTTCCAACCAAAATCCAAGAAGTGAAATACGATTATGAAATGCAAATAAGATAGCTTTTAAAAGAACAGAAGTTTCAGTAAGCAGTATGGCAATTTAGGGAAGGTTATGTTTGGAAGAGATACGAGTGAGAATTGACGGCCTATCGTAAAGTTACCAAGATATCGAGCCATTGTTACATGGTGCATACCATTGCACGCTCGCCCAGGTGTTTCTGTACCGTGATAGAATCTTAGTTTGGATTAAGGTAGGACTGATTATTTGATATTAGGACTTGTAATATTATCAGAATTGAGAGTAGGCGAATAATATAATTATTTAGATAAAGTGGTCTAAATTACGTGATACGGCTTAACTACCGCTGTGTGTTTTGTTCATTAGATTCTCACTTATATAAATTTATCTAAATTATTAGAAATTTAAGTTATATTCTTAATAAAGTCATATTAAGAATTTTAAAATGTCTATTCATTTTGAGAATCCCACACCTCTAATTCACGCTGACAATCAAAGATATGGTCACCAAAGAGCGACCATATCACAAAGTTAGCATTTCAAAAGATTCGAATTCTTATTTAGGATAGACTTACGATCCTTACCCTCAATTGTCAAAGTTTTAGGACTCGTTGTGTAAGAAATCTGAGGTTAATTTATATATGTAAACTATATTAATAATTATATTTACTGTTAAGCGTCTGAAAAAGTTTAACATTCTTAAGAATACACGAGTAAGTAATATGGAATTATTCGAATAAATATTTTATAGTGCGCATCTTTTTCATACTTTGAGGTCAATTACTGTCGCTGTCAATAGCAAACAGAACAACTCATGTGTTGTGACTCCTCACATGGACCTTATTTATCGTCAAAAAAGATGCCTGGGTATTTCTAGTCAAGGTATTGGGGACATATGTGCGGCAGAATTCATAATTGAAAATGGACAAACAGTGATTTCGGTGGCCGTATACATTTCTCCAAATCAAACGGTTCAAAATATTAAAGATTTACTGCATTTTATACTTTTACCATATACCGAAGATGTGTGTGTGTGTGGTTCTGCTCTTTTAAAAACAAACTATCACTCCCTTCCCATGATTTTGAGTGGTGATTTCAACGTTAACTTCAGTTTGCCAGAAGTTGAGCCGCTCATAGCTCATAGCTTGACTGATGAGCTAAAGCTCGAAATGAATACAAATCGAAATATTTCGACAACAGTGGTATTGTTATTGACGCTGTTTTTCAACGGTTTTTAAATACTTTGAAATCGTTACTTTGTAAAATATGACACAAGTATATGTGTCATATTTTACTTATCACAAGTCTATTGTATCCACTCTTCCCCAAATTGAACAAGAATAAATATTTTTGATAAAAAATTGCATTACTTCTAAATAAAATTTTCATTAAAGATATAATTATTCGATAGAAAATTATTTCCAATCATACCCGATTTAAAACTCAATTCAATCTCACTCAATTCAATCTCACTCAATTCAATCACACTCAAAATCATGGGAAGCTAGTGATAGTTTGTTTTTAAAAGACCACACACACATCTCTCTCTCGGTATATGGTAAAAATACAAAATGCA
>BMAV01016037.1:0-11589 GCA_019973955.1 Trichonephila inaurata madagascariensis | reverse complement strand
AAAAAAAAATTTTTTCAACCCATAAAACTCATTTATAAAAATTTTAAAAAAGTTTTTTTTTATATGTTTTATTAATTATTTAAATGAATGTTGAAAAATTTTTAAAAAGTTCCTGTAGTTCTTCGGAAAAAGGTTTTTTTAAAGCAACTTTGAGATACATTAATAATTATATGTAAGCATTTTTTAAATGCTATGACTTTTTAAAGGTTTCCATGTAGATATTAGTACAAATCTGGATATAGAAATAATTTTAAAACTATTTTGTAAATTTAAAATTACTTAATGTATTCCTATTTAAGTAGATTTTAGAAACACCCTATATTTGAAAATATTTTAATAACTTTAAAACCCTTGAAACAAAATTTATCAGTGTTTTTATTATTAAAAGAGTGATTTAAAATGAGTTTAAATATACTTTTTAAACAATCTAAAAATCCCTTTAAATAAATTCGAGATACTCTAAATTTCTAACTTATCAATAAAATGCATGATTTTTTAAAAATTCTCATATGTCAATACATTGTAAAAATATTTTTCTAACTGAAATTCCCTAAACATTTTTCATAGGCATTTTAGGTAGAAAAAAATAGATCAGGTTTTACAGCTTCAAACGTAAAAAAACTTTTTTTATGCTATTTCTTTCCTTTTCTTTGAATAAGATTATTTTTACCATAAAGTGGTACTAAACTGGCATTAGTTAAATATTTATGCACAAAGTAACACCCAAAAAAGTAGTTGGCAGGAATGAAAATAAAACCTTTGAATTTAGTGATATTTTTCAGGTCATTGCACTAATATTTTTAGTTAGAGTCTTTTAGTTCATTTCAAAGTTTGTGTTTCCATAGAAATCAAATTATTTCAAGTAGTTACAAAAATCAATCTTACACCTTTAGAAACTATTGAATGAAATATTACTTTTTTAAAAAAAAAAATGGGGTTAAATTTTTGAAAACCCAAAAACACTTGCAAAACTATTTATACTTAGAGAATTTATCGAATGCGACAAAAGAATTTATTTATTCATTAGAATAATTGAAAGAATCTCATAAAATGTTTCATAAAAGCTTGATAAAAATTAAATTAAACATCCTTTTAAAAGTACTTTTTCTTAGTAAATAATAACTCATACATATATAATTTTTCTCAGAGTCCATAAAATTACATATTTCTCATAGATAATTATTTTATCTTCATCTGCTCATTGATGTCCATTACATCTTTTAAACGAAATTTTCAATAGCAAACTGTATCTTTAGACAGTATGTCATATATATGATTATCTCTCTAAAGGAAATTTGTGGCTACATACAAAGCTATTGTGATAAATATTTTTACACTTTACATTTTTTCCATCAAGTATAATTTTTTTTTAGTTTCCATATATGTACGAGGGAAAGTCAAAAAGTAACCGGACTTTTGCAATTTATCTTTCCAGGTTTGGCAATAGAGCTAGTATCCAGCGCGGAAAGAAGGGTAGTCGACTTCTTTTCAACGCGTCACTTGTCTTCCTTCGTAGTCATTGAAGTGTGGCAGACCATTCAACATGGCCGCTTCATTGTCGATCAGCACCAAGAAGGAATGAAGTAGCAGCAATCAGTGATTGGGCAGTGATTCACGTTTTGCTTGTGGAAGGTTTTATATCTGTGTGTGTGTACTGGATACAAGCCACCCACCCATCACTATACCCTCAACGGCTTCCATATTGTTCTCAGTGCTTGAAGTCGATGGACTGCCCAACCTTTCGTTGTCACATACAAAAATTCTTCCCAGTTCTATGGGGTCTACCCATTCGTAGATATGCGTAAACAACTGACACCATACTACGCTCGCATGCGACGAATAATTTCCTCAGGTTTCACATCTTGAACAAATAAAAAGTGAATCACTGCCCTCCTTCCCTCCTTGGTGCAGATCGACAATGGAACTGCCTTGTTGAATAGCCTTCAACCCAGCAAATACGAAAGTAGACGGATCACACGTTGAAAAGAAGTGTTGCCGACTACCCATCATTCGGTGCTAGATACTAGCGCTGTTGTCGATACTTTGGAAGAGAAATCGCAAAATTCCTTTTATTTTTAACTTCCCTCGCATATATATGAAATATATACTGAAACGGGTTAATATTGCTCATAAAATTTTAAGAATAATGGTAAAACAAATTATGAAACTTTTTTATTCCATGAAAAGAAATCCAGTAAGAAAAGGGCAAATCCAGTACCTAATAGCTTTGTTAAAGCTTAGGACTGCACAGCAAATACTTAATTTTATATTCCCTACAAACCATTGATAAGTCGGTAAGTCTTCGTTCAGATTTTTTTCTCATAATGTTAAAGCAGTGCTTCTCAAAGTTTCAATGTTTGAGACCCAATATTCAATCATAATTTTCATCGCGCCCCCTTCAATACAATATAACATTGTATTTAATTCAATAATACTAAACTTTAACACTACAGCTACAATATAACTTTAACATCTTGTGCTGTCGGCGTATATAAACGTCTCGCTCAGTCAGTGCATTAATTGCCCCGGACGTATATATACGATCCTTTCTGTGCACTGCTATCCTCAAAATTATTCCGATGGCTTTTGAATGCAAACCTTGACAGTGTTTACGAAGGATTTACTTATTTCAGAGGATTTGATTATTTATTCTTTTCACGGGGCATTGGTAAGCAGATCGCATAACTTTTAATCGACAATTAAGGGATTAAATATCAAGATAAATGTTCATTTTTTAATGTGATTTTGTATATGACAAGCTCATAAGGTTATTGATAATTATTAATGTTATTCCTTACTAAATATTATTAAATTAATTATAAAATATATTGTGCAGTATACTGATACATTTATAAGTGTATTATATCAGAGTAAATGTGTATTTTATGTTTTATTATGTCAGAATGTATTTTTTTTTGTTTACTTTCAGTAAAAATTCTTTTTAAATAATTTTTTGTTTTCAAATATGCTCACGCCCCTCGTAGAATTACACCCCCCTAGGAGGAGCACCCCACAGAAAGAAACACTGTTTTAAAAAAGATGGGAACATTTTTTATTATTAAAAAGATACCCAAATTAATATGTTTTGATTTGGGTATATATTTAAAGATTTTACAAACTATTCATTTATGCATGAATCAATGAATTATGCCAATTTCTTTAGAATAAAATATGTTCCATTATTTTCCCGCTATCCGTGTAATGCTAAAAATTTTAGATTTTAAGTTTCAACAAAAAGTAGTAGTTTTCGTTTTAATTTTTGAAAACTTTATTATAAACGAATGTGATCAGAACTCACAAAAAAAGAAAATTGAACTTTTCTTTTGGAACTAGTCCAAACACAAAAAATTTTTTTTTCTTTTCAGGTTTGGGTCGTTTTTTTGACATTGGGGGAAATCAGCCTTAATAAAGCAAACTTTTAAATTTTAGAAAAAGGTCTCTTACGAATAGCGTATCTTTTCAAAAAAATACGCAATGGTAAAGTTGGAAAATATACACTCCAATAGCGTTTTGACTGTTAGACTATAAAACTCTAAATTACGATATTGATCGAAACAATGAATGGATTTTTTTTATCAAATGTCTGTTAGTTAAAATGAAAATTAATTGCTTATTTTATAGTAAAAAATCAACTAATTATATTTCATATTTTTGTTCTCTCAAAAATGTATGAAATGTTCTATAATAGAATTAGCTTTTTGACTCATTATATAAATACTTTCGAATATAAAAAATATGTGAAAGTTTCTAATGTTCTAATTCAGTCGCAATCTTGAAATTTAGATAAAAGTAATAAATTTTAACTCACACCATTGAAACAGTAACAGCATAAATGATTAAATTTTGCGTTTTAATGATTCAATATAATTATAACTTGTGAGAGTCTGATTTATGTGTTGCTAGTTGAAAAATTTTACTTCATACATGAAATGAATTTTGTTAATACTGACCATAAATAATTAAAACATAAAATGTCATTCACACATCAATGAATTACAATTATAAAAAAATTAAAAATTGACATGTTATAAAAAAGTCAGGGAAGTATCTAAAAATTTTAAGCTTTTAAATAATTAATTTATTAATATAACTTATCATTTCTTCCTATAATGAAAAATTAAATTATAAGTAATTGTTATTTGTTAATTTGGATAGATAACTATATATACTATAAACATGTTAAATTAGAAAACTTTTTGAGCTTTTAACATAAAATCATATTAAAAAATTTAAATAAACTTTAAGAAACTATTTTAGCAAAGAAAAAGTTTTCCACGTTGATGAAAAATTTCCAGCATGAATGTTATTATCTCTTTCGTAGAACTGATTCTGAAGATCTTGTATGAAGCGTTAAGAATAATTTAAAAAATGGAAGAAATAGAAACCGTAATAAAAATTCTGTACATGGTAAAATCATTCGATGTCACAGTTTTCAAAAGAGCCTCCTCAAGTTAAGAAAAAGGATTTGAACTTTTTAAGATAAGTTGGTAGTTTCAGAACTCTTTGAAGAGACTTACAGCCTAACTTGACCCTAACTTCATCACCTATTGGATTCTTGGCATTAAAGTAATCGACTACGTTCGGAACCGTGATTTTTCAAAAGTGAATAAATGGATAATATTTATAACATTTAGTGTCACTTAGATTAGAAAATGTATATAAAATTGTTTTAGGAATATTATCACAATAAGAAATTATTTAAGTACAATATTTTGACAAAAAAATGAACATAGAATGACCCATTTTCAAAATATCTCCTTTTGTGAAAAATGCTTCTATTAAAATAATATGTCACCTGTATATAGTTCAGACTCTGTACAGAGGCTCAAATTGAACTTTTGAAATATATAACTTAGAAGCGGGTTTATCCATGTTTTACGACAACAGAAGGGAGAAATTTTAAGAAAAAAAACACCGATAACTGTTTCAATTGGTTGTAACTCTGAAAATAATGTAAATTTTTCAAAAAAATAAAAAAAAAATAGTTCAGAACTATACTTTTTATAACTTTACTTTAAATTACAGAACATCAGTTTATATAAGCAAAATATCATTATTTTAGAAGCAATTTCTAGAAAAGGAGAACATTTTGAAAAAAGGTTATTCTAAGTTAATTTTTTGCTGAAATATTGTATTTAAATAGTTTTTTTTGTCAAAATGTGTGTGTGTGTCCTTAAAACAATTTTATGCATGTATTCTAATCTAAGTGATACTAAATATCATGAAAATTATCCATTTATGCGCTTTTTTAAAATCACGGCTCAGAAAGTAGTCGGATACCTTAAAGTATTAATCAAATGGTAAGGTATGATAGGGTTGGTAATCCCTGTGTGGAATATATATACACAGTCAGACCTTTATGTAACGAAGTCTCTTAATCCCCCCAAAAAGTTCGTTATATAGAAAAATCGTTATATAAAGGTTAATTTTCAATTTTCTTTATATAAACACCACAAAACAAGTTTTAAATTTTTAAACACTATACATAAAAAAAGTAATTATTCACACCTTTCTGTAAATTAATATACATTTAATTTATATATCTAACTTATAAAGAAAATAAAGAAAAACTGCAAGTAAAGTTTCTTGACGCCTTTATCCACTTCCTGAAGAATTATTTTTTTCCACTGATGCTCAAGGACTTACGTTTTGACATTTTCGGGGTACAAGAAGCGAAGTTACCAGTACGACTGATCAATACAACAAATGAACGCAGACTAGTTCAAGGACACGAGACTCCAATGAGAGTGAAAGGGTGTATATGGAAGATGTTTCCAGTGAATTGCACAATGGGGATTAAAGGCTGCACTTCTTGGATGAAATCCCCAGAATTCTCAATGAGTTAGTCTCAATAAAACCAGTTCAAGATTTATGACCACCGTAAAATGTGCTAAAAGAGAGAATAGCTCGAAATGTCCAGAAATACTTGAAAAACAGGGAGAAAAAAAATTGAATGACAAAAGAAAAAGTTCACTATATAGAAAAATTCGCAATATAGAGGTTCGACTGTATATTCTTTTATATATATATACATATATATATATATATATATATATATATATATATATATATATATATATGGGTATATATATATATATACACCGGTGTGCAAAAAAACTTGCCAACAGGTGGGTTTATTGCCATAAACTTCAATGAAAATCATCTGAGAGTATGAAATTTGGAAATGAGGGAGTATATTATATCGCAAGGATGACGAGCATCGGCGCTGAAAAAGGCGAATACACCCATACGGTATGGAATCAAACAAAAAAAAAGCTTTATTGAACGCATAGTATCGTGACTCATGATTGTCTATCCAACAGGAAGAACAGCAAGTAGATGTTCCTTAATATGGTATATGCCCTCCCCTTACTACTACAATGGTTGCTTCGCACCGTCTCCTCCGCATACCAGAACCTGCTGCTAAGTAAATATTTTTGAGGTAGAGTGCCCATTCGTCAATCAACATCTGTTTGAGTTGTTATTGTACTCCGGATGATGTGAGCGTGTGGGCACATTGCCCCCAAAGCATCCTGGCCAAGCACACATGTTCGATGGGATTTAAATCTGAAGCACGCTGGCCAATCCATTCGAGCGATATCTTCACCTTCCGGTGCAGCTCCTCAACAGCAAGAGGGGCATGGCAGCGCATTGTCATCCATAAAGATGAAGTTCACAATGGCACATCGGAAAAGATGGAGATGGGGTAGAAGTAATTCCTCATTAATAGCGATCCCGGTTACGTGACCCTCTGTCGAAAATGGGAAGCCTAGTTCCGCTGTTCAGCATAATGCCAACTCCAGACAAGAACTCCAGGCCCACCGTAACGAAAGTCTTTCCTTGATGTTACTGATAAAACTGGTCCTGATCTCTCCACCGAAAACGCGTTGAGAATCGCTTGGTAATTGAACCGACTCTCATCCGTAAAGAGAACACGACTCATTGGATTTGTCCATTTTTCTGCCTTCGTCCCACTGTAAACGGTGGCTTCAGTGGCCATCTTCAACGGGAGGCAGCGTTCAGGACGGCGGGTGAACAGGCCCCTTGTGAAGGCGTTCACACAGTAAACCGCTACACCTGTCGACCCTTTGCCACAGAGTTTCTGAGCAATGGCACTTTGCTTTTCGAGTGCCAATGAACTTTTCGCCTGCAGGATGATATATCGTTCTCATCCCCTGCAGTTGTCGTCCCTCGGCGGCCACACCAACCTTTCTAACAGTTGTACCTGTGGTTTGGAACGCTTTCCAAGCGCGCGAGACGACACTTTTGTTGATTCCGGAACTCTGCAGCTACACTGGTGACAGTACGCCCCTCCCTCCAGCTTTCCGATCATTCTTCCACGTGTGAAGTCAGTCATCCAGATGATTTCTTCTAGTCATATTTCACGAACTGACTCACTGGCACCCTTGCAGAGAATATGCGGAATTGCGTCTCCGTCCATCATTCTCTCATTCTACTATGCGCTGAGCAGCGCGCGCCGACATCACATGTTTTGCGTACGCCCACATCGCTTCTGACATTTTGTTCCTGATATTTGCATACCGCATGACGTTTCTACTGACTTACGTGGTTCTACTGATCTCTGCTAACCTTGTTTTCGTAATTTCATGTATATCTGCTAAATATTTACATATTGTTGCTTAAGTTTTGCACATATCGTATATATATATATATATATATATATATATATACAGGCTGGTGGCGTATGTATATACAACAAGATAATATTCAGTTGAATTTCATATTTCATGAATTTTTTAACTGAAAGTTTTGTAATAAATAACATTTTTTCACGTTTCTGGAAGACATTTCTCAACTACTTCTTTATAGGATTTTAAAACCAGAAAATTACTTAAAAATGCAAAAAGTTAAACTCTGCGATAAGTGAAATGAAATGATGCATGCAATCAGAAAACTTCTGTAACTAAGATATTGTAATCTTTTTTGAACCATTTCATATATGAAATACAAAATCTAGAAACGATTCAATCCTTCTTTTTCATCTCTGTATTCTCTTATATGAAAAATTCTTGCAAGTAAAGTTTTGTGAAGTATTTTTCATATTTGGAGAAAGACACTTCCCAAAAGTTAAATATGTTTACAAGACGGAAACAGTTATTCGGTACTTCAGAGAAAAAATATTTCCTCCTCAAACGTCGGAGAAATAAACAAACGCTTTCCTTTCGGAAGACAAAACTTTTTGAATCTAGAGTTAAAAAAATGTACATATATCCCTTTTTTCAATAATATTTTTTGGTTTTCAAAAGATTGTGAAAGGTTTCTCTCTTCACTCAGTGTTCTTTTTAGAAAGGATACATTCCAAGGAAGTATATATATATATAGTTTTGAAATTTAACGCTAAATTTAATACTTAATACCGAAAGATATATTGAATCCAATTTCATACAATTGAGTACAGCTAAAATTATTTTCAATATAAGCAAAATTAATAGCGTCTCTTTTAGAACTAAGTAATACATCCAACAATTCAGATGCATAAGTAATTTAAAAAAAACGTTATTTTTATAAAGAATAAACATTGAAACAATTTTTTTCATTTATTATTATAATAGCTACATAAATTAAGTACATGGACTTTAAGCCAAGGATCTGACACGCAAAATAACAGTATCAGTTAACAATATACACAGGAGGGGACTTGCATGAGAACTCAATTTTCCCTCAAAGAGAGTGCTGCTGAAGGGAAAATAACATACGAGTCGTGTTTCAATACACAAAACATCTACACAGCGTATTTGGGCTTTTTTAAAATCTACTAGTGCATAGTAGTTATGTTACTTTTAGATGAACAAATAGAAAGCCTCTAAGGATATTTGGATAAATTACTAGTTTTTAGGTAGAATATATATTTCTGTATGTATAATATATTTTGTGAAATAAAAAGCATTTATACATTTTGAGAATGAGTGAAAAGGTATGATGAAAAATTTGATTCTTTTAATAAAAAAAATTATGTGCAGTGATCGAGAGAGGGCACTTTAAGATATTCTTTTGATTAGATTTAAAAACAAACTAGCTCTGTAAAAAAGACTAATGGAAAAAACTGAAATTTGTACTTACAAAAACATTTAAAAATACCCTGTACGGAAAGTTTAACTTTAATCGAACTAAAAGACTACATGTGCATGAAATCGAGATATAATTTTGATCTAAGGCATTTTAAAAGCACTAGCAGTAAACCAAAGATTTCGAACACAAATGTCAATATTTTAAGTGGTTTATTGGAATATTAGATATGAAATAACACTAAACAAATACAACATACTGAAACATATAGTTAGTATAGTTGAATCATTAAAAAATAGCATGGTATAGAGCAACAATCACGATAACAAGTTCTAAAATCTCAAGAATTGAATTTCATCCTGTCTTCATTCCGAGATTCGAATAACATGTATAGGGAATGAACAGGAAAAAGCTATTGCCAGATACTTGAATGTAAAATCAATGCAGACAAAAAACGTTTGCCAGACATTTAAATGCCTTTCTGTTCAAGTATACAAATAAAATAAATGCAAATAAATTAAGTTCACTGATAAAATAAACTTAGTAAAATCATGTGACACCATTATTACACACATTTACATTTATTTATATACACATATAGTAATAAAAATACTGAAATTAAAATCAACTTTAAATCATTAAATCAACTTTAGTTCATAATCAAAATCACGGTGTCATTTCATTTTTCAGTTCAAGTTAAGCAAAATAATTAACGCAATATATTCTAAATTATTCGAATTATTTGATAATATAAATAATTTTCTAAATAGAAACTAGAAAATAAATTTGATAAAATGTGCGGCACTTAAAGCTTTGAGTTTTTTAATGGAAAATATTACATTTTTTACCTATTTACCAAGAAAATCATTTCCTATCATTTTTTGCATTTTCGAGAATTTAATTAGATTTTACAATAAGTTCCACATGACTGTTTTATTTGAGATAATTTGTGGGAATCTTGAAAGGATATCACAACATTCTGAATCAAATAATTCAATCCCTTGTGTTCAATTATTTATTGACTAGAGGTGGTTACACAATAGATTTGAAAGTAATCTGAAGAAGTTTCTAAAAATCAAATAATAGCTGCAAAAGGTCTTATTGATTTGCCTTTGGCAAGATGGAAGACAAAATATTGTTCTGACAAATAATTAACATTAAGTACGTTTCCTAAGCGATTGAAATCTGATAAATTTTGATTGGAAAGCTTTAAAATATAATTTACTCTTTTTATAGAAGACACAATATTGTTTTGAATCTTAATTATCAGTTTTAATATACGTGTGTATAATCCTTACTAAAATAATAAAGGTGAAAGTTTGTATGTGTGTATGTATGTTTGTTACTCTTTCACGCAAAAACAACTCAATGGACTTTAATGAAACCTCACAAATATACATAAAGAAAAAATACAAAGGCTATAATTTTATAAAGATTTAAGTGACGTGCCTAAAAATAAAAGATAATTGTCAAGTGTGGGAAAAACCATCTGCAACCCTATTCTGGGTGCTGCAAAAGAAAAACAGACAGCATATATTTATTTTTATGTGAAGAAAAATTTTCCCCTTTTGTTTTGTCTAACCAAGTCTGGCTCCTAATTTATTGCTTTGATCAGTGTAATCGCTATTTTTTTTTAGAATAAAAAATAGATTTCGAAGGGAGAGGTTGTGTTAAGTCTATCTTTTTGAATAGCTACTATGATTTTTTTCTGTGTGCTCATTATGCCAAAATAGTGAACCATAAATCAGTAAAATGATAATTTATTTCTATGCACGCTTTTTTTTTGATTTTTTTCATGCAATTTGGTAGTAACAAATGATCCTTATATCAAAAAAAAATACTTTATCGCTTCTGGTATTTAAAGTTGATAAACTTTGTCTTCAAATACTAAAATTTGCATAATTTGTTTTGGTTAGTAGTTAATTAATAACGCTATAATTTTAATTAATAGGCAGGTATTGCATTTTTTAAATTGTACTGTATTTTTTTATGTAAAAGTATTTCTGTTTCCCCGAAAAAGTCCTCTAATTAAAACTAAAAAAATAAACATAAAAGTAAATCCAACACCAAAAAGTAATATTAACGTATTAAATTTCCCGTTTTAAATTAAAATTTAAAATAAAAAATTTTAAAAAAAGGGTTATTAAATAAAATTTGTAAAATTTTTTACTTTTTTGGCGGATCACCCTTAGGAAGGTTTTTCAAAATCGCCTTTAAAGGGTTTTTAAAGGAGGGGAGTTATAAATAAAAAAAAAATCCCTTTTTTATCAGATATTAGATTTAAAAGCTTAAAATTTAACAAACGTGTTTTTGTTCAGCTGAAATATGCAAAAAGCTTTTTTTTGTTTTTGTTTACGTCAATGGCATGTCACTAGATATTTAAAAAAAACCCAGAGACAATGTGTAACAATAAAAAGTGGGAAAGGCTACGGTTTGCAAAGGAGTTCAATCATAATCTAGGAGGGGTGTACCATGGCCCACAAATATTAAACCCGGGGGTTACATAGAACTTTAAGATTTAAAAAAAAAACAGGGGAAAATTTGGTGGGGCTGCCCTTTCCA
>BMAV01016036.1:0-51575 GCA_019973955.1 Trichonephila inaurata madagascariensis | reverse complement strand
TAAATTTGGAGAGCAGCTCAGGCGATATTTATGTTGTTTGACCATGTCTTAAATATATAAAAATCTGTAACCACAATGGTCCATTTGCTGCTCGGAAATGGAATGTAACGTTAATATAAACACCAGCTTAATCCATCAGTTGAAAAGGAATTTCAAATAACTTGTTCAACTTTTTTTTTATAGCCATCTCTTACGAAATACAGTTCTATAGGTAATCAGGGTATGAATAAATTATTTAAATATCTATCTCTCCTAAAACATTTATATTTTAAAACTATTGCGTAAAATTTTTGTAAATTTTTCTTATTCATTTCAAGTGAAAATAATTAGCTTAAACAAAAGCTCAACACTCTAAAAATTGCGTAACTAAAATTAATTGAAATATAGTATGAGAAATAAATACTGCGTCATAAAAGATGAGAAAAAAATATAAAATCCTGAAAAATCATCATCTATTTTTAATGAGAAATTTTTTTTTCTTTGCCCAAAAATCATACTAAATTATAAATCTAAGAAGTGTGAGCCCCTTAAAAATTTATTTATAAACTCATATTTTTGAAAACAGAAGGAAATACTGACTTTTTGAAATGACTTTCACTTAATTTAAATATAATTAATTTTAATAAATAGAGGGCATATTCCATTACAAAAGCCGGAGACATTTCATCATACACACATTTTCAATTACGGGCATTGTGTTATGCAATTCGAGTAAATTTACAAGAAAATCTGGAAGCATTCCAGTCGTAAAATATGAAATGAGTTTTAACTGCTATGTGTTGCAAAAAGTATTTTCCATCACAACAAATATTTCTTAGATAAAAATATATTTTTGTAAAAATTGTTATTATCGCTCCACACAAAACAAGTTCATAATAATGCATAAAATAAATGCTAAAAAATTAGAAAACATGAAAACTTAATTACATTCAGATTTGTGAATTAAAAAAGGAATGACGCAGCCTTAGAAAGTACACCATTATGTCGAAATTGTTAAACAAAAATTTTGTTGGGATGAAGTCAAAATTTATTTTTGATAATTTGAATTCTCCATATAATTCCCTGATAAATCAATTTTATATTAAGGAGTATAATAATTAGATATCAAATATATATCAATAGTATTTTTTGAAGTTTCGTTGAAAGAAAAACATAGCTTGATATAACCTGGTAAATAATTTAATAAATAAAAAATTTAAAAGATTTATAGGTAAAATAATTTAATATATATTTTGTGGTTAGTGAAGAGCAAAAATACTTCTAAATTAAAGTTTTGCCAAATAAATTTTTAGCTTAAAATATTTGTTCCTCTACTTGCTATGTAAGCACATATTACAAACTAATAGTATGAGATGAGGCCCCTACGATGCTGCTTTCACCTCATCTGATGATACAAAACGGCGCCCCTGTAAATGTTTTTTCATTGACTGGAAAAGGTAAAAGCCCCGCGGGGCTACGTTTTGTAGATAGGGAAGATGTGGAAGCGCGTTAGTGTGAGTTTTGTCGAACTCTTTTACCAAATGGGCTCGATGTGCAGATGAGTTGTCATGCAGAAGATACCAGTCAGAGAAGATAGTCTATCAGAACTGAGGCCGTTTACGACTAATAGATACCCTTATACGACGTCTTCGAGAAGCGCGAAGCTTCAGCGATTTGTGCAAGTATTTGGCGACGATCTTTTCGAACACATTCAGACACCTACGTAACATTTTCCGCGTTCCGTGAAATCGACGGTCGTTCAACGCGTTCGTTGTCATCGATGAATTATCGGCCCTCTTTAAACCTTTATCTACCGACGGTACTTATAAGTACCACTCATTTTAAAATTACATAGAATAACCATTTTTACGAATACTCTGACGATACTTAGCAGGAATATTCTTTTGCATCCACTCTTCTAAGATATATGGCAGCACGGGTTCTATATTGAGTATTTTCGTGGGGAAGGCGAATAGTTTTATGGTAGAAGTTGCGTTTTAGGCTGACGGCGTTTTCAGCGGATTGCGAAAGATTGCGTCACTTTTATCCCGAAAAAATAGTTAATGTCAAAAGATAAAATGTCTTATATTTTGGTATGTTAATGAAGACCCTAGAAAGCAAATTCATTATTTATTTTAAGTAAACAGTGTTGTGACGTTTCGATTTGGGTGAACCTCACGAGCTTATGGCCCCAAACAGACGTTAGTGACAAGAGTCCGTGGCTATGGGGTCATTGTGTATTGTCTGACCTCGGACAAAAGCCGATATCCATTCTGGAAGTTACAATAACCAAAGAGAGCCGGTGACAATAGGTTGACGTATAGGCGAAGCCTGTATGAAAGCCGGTGCCGAGAGAATGGGGTTGTAAAATCCAGGTGGTGTGATGAATAAGAGGTTCAGAAGGTAGATGCGAATTATGGCGCCCTTAGATTCCAGACAGACCAGGAATGTGTTTGTGTTTGTCGCACAAATAGGAGACGAATGTGGCCCGGGACGAGGGCAGACCTTTTTTTGGCCTACCAATGAGGAAGACGAGGGGCGTGTTGTGGACCCGCCCCTGGTGTTTAAAAGGGGTTAATTTTGAGGAGAAAGAGACGGAGAGGAAAAACTGGGATAGAGCCCTGGAGGAGACGGAGGAAGCCCTGGATGGAAACAGAATATAGAAAGGAGACTTCCAGAAAAGAAGCCCTGGAGGAGCAGAGATATAGAGCCCTGGCTGGAGACCGAGAGAGAGCCCTAGGATGGAAAAACTTGATGTAGAGCCCTGGATGGAGAAAAACTGGAGAAGAGCCCTGAAAAGAAAAGGGATTAGCGAGTGCCTTTCTGAAAAGGATTGAACTCCCGTGAAATAGACTGTCCACCCGGCTTGGCATATTTATTGGACTTTTAGTAACCTATGAAGAAAATAAATACTGCTTTAATTTTAAAATGAGGCTGTGACAATTTTCTGTTTGCTAAGTACTCACGACGTTACAGTGTATATAATTAATTTTACAGTTGATTATCTTTAATTAATTTATTAACTCTAATGGATTAAATTACTCAAAGTTAAGTATTTTGTTTATGTATATCTCTTTATTTTGAATGTAGTGATTAAAAAAATATTGCATGAAAAACTGCAGTAAATCATAATGCGGTAGATAAAGGTTCAAATGCCGTTCCTATTCGTAAACCTCGGATCTTACGATAGATACACCATACACCTTACTTAGCATTTTTAAAGTCTCCATTGGTGCTTTACTTAAGCATTGACAGAATTTAATGTCCAACGCTGTTAAAAAAGCAATATTTCTTACATCGTAGCAAAGCTGACCATCTTCGAATTTCACAAGCTGCGCCTGCGTTTTGGTCACATGACATGAACTAAGCCACCCTGGCCAGGTAGTCGAGGATTGGAAGAATCCATTTCAAGTAGTTAAACTTAAGTATTTGCTTTTCTCATCAGCAATGATCAAAGATTCCGAACTTTTGGATCGTACTACGTAGAAATTAGTTGAAAATGTGTGCTTAAGAATCCGGTAGAATAAGTCCCCTGTTCTGTTTTATTTATATTCTCACATTGTTTAATTTCACATCTAGTTTTGTCGATAAGTTAAGCGTAACGGTTAATCTGATAATACGCACAGGCTATGTGAAGTATATAACTAATGAATCAGATATTTGTTAGTATACGATGAAAATGATTTTTTTGAATGAGGATTCAGTAGAAAGAAAACAGCTATTAAACACAGTTATGAATACGACATCAAGTATGGATTTTAATGGTGCATATGATACAATATTTGAATGGTACTAAATTCGAAAAGAATATTAATTTTCCTCTCGATAGCTTGAGGAATGTTTCATAATACTAATATATTTCTTGGATGTATACAGAATATATATATAAGCGGGGAAATAATATAAAACACAGTGTGGAATGAGATAAATTCATGTTGAATGTTGAGTGAAATCTATTTTTTGTGTTAACAGTTTTAAACAATATTTAACAAATACATTTGGAGAACAAAAACTCCTTAATAAAAATAATTATCAGTGCCAGAACAGTAAATTTTGTTTCCTTACATTGTGTTTAAACAAAGGTCGGATACTGCATTTTGATTTTAAAGAATACCACTAAAATATTTTTAATATTTTAATGTATAAATTAAATATTTCATACTTATGATATAGAGTAAAAATATCTATCAATCAATAGTTTTATTTGATTATTTTGACAATTCATTGAGCAAATTTGTAGCTAAACGTTCATCCAATACCATTAGATTGATTAATAATAATAAACTGAATTGAACTTAATTAAATCAATATTAGAGTTAAGAAATCAATCCTTTGTCATCTTTTACTTTTTCTAATATTGATTAAATTAAAATATATCTATAGCTAAAAGCTCAGTTTATTAATTAATTATAACTACATTTCAGACATTATCAACATTTCTCAATCATAAGAAGTGATTTATATCTATATAGAAAAAAGGAAAATATATTATAATTAATTGATATTTTTTATAATTTTGTGGAATTAATAAAGATAAAACCACATCTTAAACATATACTTTTACTTTGATCCGAAACAAATAGGTTCACTATTAGTTCTGCTTTATTTTAATTTAAGAAACTTATACCTCAAGAAAATACAATAATTAAGAATCCTGACTTTTCAGAAAAATATGATATTATTTTTGAATTTAAAAAAAATCATAAAATCTATTTAAATCACATAATAATTCATTAAATCTGAGAAAAATTTAATTTTTTGAGTATTGTGTTTAAATTGGAAGTCGAAGTAAGATAGTCACACATTACAGCTAGTGGAAAATAAATAAGCATTCAGAATTTCTAATGTACAGTTTCATTATTAACATCTTGAAAGAAATATTAATGTACTTGGACTCCAATGGTACAATACGACCTTAATCATAAACAGTATTTAAAGATCTAGGTAAGGATGATTTTTTTATACGTCACTTTCAAGTAAATTACTTTTAAGTAAAAGGATAAGTATTGTGTTACATCTTTTCTAATTTTAAAATGGGAACACATTGAAGTTAATACGCAATGCGTATATTATATTTTAATGTGTCAGAATGAATTTAGTTTTGTGCTTCCTTCCAATAAATATTTTTTTTCAAATAATATTTTATTTTCGACTTTCCGATATGCTCACGCCCTCCACGTAGGGTTTTTAAGCCCCATTAGGGGGGGAGTGTGACCCACAATTCAAGAATTAATGTCTTAGTGGATGAGAGTATGGCTCTGCTGAAACAACAAATACCTTTCAATCTTGCAGGTATTTTTTTGCTTATTAACAAAAAAATGACGGCACTTTCTTCCTTTTTATATAGATACTTACCGCACAAAATAACAATCATAAACACATCAACACAAGACATATAAAAAGTTATCTGTTAATATGAAATTTTATTTTTTGAACGTTATATTTCTTTAATTTTATGTAAATGTTTATGTAGAATGATAGATAATATAACAACTATATATTTTTGCTATATATAGTAGTCTTATTACTACAGTAACTTTTGAGTTGAACATTTGTCACATTGTACATTTGGATGGAATAACAATTTTTATTACGGTGTTACGTTTCTTTGTTTCTTTTCATGAATTATAGTTACGAGCATATTTTAAAGCGTGTGCATAGATTTCATAAAGTTTATATTCTAATGAACAATTCATATATATATATAGATACATATAATGTGTAAGATGTACATAAAACGTATTTTATTACATCTGATTTTAGTACATTTCAAATTGAAATTGATTTGATATTTAGTTTATTTTATAACTGGTTATATAATAATTAAATATTAGGTTTAATTTAAAATTTTTTATTAATATAGATTTTTTTTTATGTACAATAATTAATAAAGAAAAATGTTATCAAAGGTGGATTTTTGCAAATAAATTGGATTTATTTCCATACAAGTTTCTAATATTAACGAGCAAAACTGCAGAATTTCATTCTAATTTTTCTTTATTAATTATGGATAATTTTGTAAATCTATATTAACCTACGAAACAATTCCTTCCTTGTAAATCTTTGAAAACATACTCTGTGTTTTTATTTCTTTTAAGGATATGGTACATTTATTCAAATATTCTATTTAACTCTTTTGAAACAGTTTTGAAATATTTGTTAGATAAATATTCAAAAGCCAATTTCTGATTCATAGTGCAATAGCAAAACACAGACACACATAAAACTGAATTGCAATCACATCTTGTTTATGTTTTGAAGCTCCTATATTCAGTAAAATCCTTTCTTTGAGAAATAGAGTAATTTTAAATAATTTTATAAAATTGAATTTTTAGGAACCTAACGCATTTCATTCTTAAGTATCTACCAAAATTGAATGTAACGCTTTATATTTCCTGAGAATTAAATCAAAGGTGAAAAAGTAAATTGCATTTATGTAAATTCTTTTTGAACTCCACTTTACAAAGGCGAATTCAAATATTCCCTATTCAACTATTTCGATGGAAACCGAAGTAGGATAAGGAAAAGATTCTGAACATAAGAAAAAAATGTAGAACTCCTATGCTTTGCAAATGAAATGAAACATTTACAGTATCAAACCCCAATGTCTTGATAAAACGTTCATAAAATGGAGAAAATACGAGTTGAGATTTTCTTAAGTGTTTTCGAATTCTATACTCTTCTTCATGACGTAAAAGAAAGAATTCATTTTTTTTAAAAGGTGGTAAAAATGTTGTGATTTAAAGTTAAGAGAGGCAATATAAGCAAAAGACTCAAATGCAGACGTGGTATGTGTTGGTGAACCTCGAAGGGTATACCCGTTTTAACCAATTTAGTGAATAAAACCTTATATAATGCAAATGAAAAGACCATAATAATGCATTAGCCATTAGAAGGGTTTAAATTGTTGTTTAAGAACTTTCATATGAAAATAAAACATCAGCTTATGTGTTCTATAGGTGTCTAATTTTGTTTGAATTCATGATTTGAGCAAAATGTTTAGTATAGCTTTGTTCGAATTATCTTGACTGTTTTCCTTCAAGTACATTAAATACAATATTGAATAGAAATGAGAAAATAATGATGCACTTTTAGAGCTACACTGTGTCCTTTTCAAAAAGTGTTTTGGTGACAGATTTATGTTTTGTATTTAGATTCTATTATTAAGCTGATTCTGTAAGTATAAAGACATTTTAAAAGTTTGATTATTTTAAAATTAAAAAGAGGAATTTGTGAAGGTTTTTCGAACCTTTATAGAATGCCTGATTTTAAAATTGTTCAGTTATTTTTAAGTGATTTGTGTTTCTTGGATTATTGTAAGCAAAATATAGTATATGGATTTGAAAAATCTGATCCCTTGTTGATTTTAATGATTATTTTCTGGCTAAACCTTATAAAACACGAATTTTTTTAAAATACTAACTTTATCATATTTTAAAAAAAATAAATACAGATCTTAGACTTAAATACGTACTAACTTTTACAGAGCATACATTTGAGAGTACATACAAAAAATTTCAAGATTCTATCTTGAAAGAAAAAGCCTTAAGTGTTAGAAAACACTTACATCTTCAAAATTAAGAGTCTGAGAAAAAGATTTAAAGTTTGTAAAACATAAAACAAAAACTTATGTTGCCGTAATATGTTGTATATTTTAATATGTTGTCTGCCAATGTATTTTCTACCTTAAGAGACTGTTTTAATTAAATATGACTGCAAACATTGTTTTAATTCAAATATACTTTTGCTACTGCTAATAGCATTTGTTATGACGACAGGATATTCTGCTTAACCTTAACCTAATAGTTTTCACAAAAGTTTAAAAACAAAGCATCTATGTACAAATTAATAGTGCTACTAACTTAAGTTAAAAAATTGCCAGGTTTGTACTCATAACTAAATTTTTTCAGTGTTAAATTGGGGCAGTTCAGAAATTTTGAATATTTGTTGCACGTATTGTTGTAATAGTACTACAGTATGTTCACTATAATGGAGTTTGCAGATTATGAAAATATTCAGTCTATTAATCTGGAACACTTGTATTATGAATACTTATATTCGGTAGTCTCAATTGCAGTATCAACTGAAGGCATTTTTAGATTTATCATTTTCAGGAGTATTCCATCCTTTCGAAATATTTTTCTCGTAGCAACCTGAGACGTTTTGGTAATGGCATTTCTCAACTGGAAAAAAATTGATGATAATGTTTTGCTATATAAACTATTTTAAAACAAAATTGGCCTTGAAATCAATCTGAATTAAGTAACTTAGAGAACTCAAAATATAACTAAGCATAAATGATTCTAGTAATGAAAATTAAATTTAATAACCTTTTTACATTGAAACAGTTCACTGTACTCAAAAGATATTTTTAAATATTTCAATTTCAGAGTGAAAAAATACTTAAAATAAAACCGGAACCAAAACCATGCTCAGAAAACTTCAAATATATGAAAACTAATTTTCTATCAGACTAAAATTTGTGGTTTCAAGTTGCACAAGGATATGGACCACAAGAAAATCCCCCTTCCAAAAAAAAAAAAGGTTTTCTGCATTTGAGAATTGTAGGGTTATGTGTCGCCTTAAAAGAATGGAAAACAAACATCACTGTACATCATTATATTGAGGTAAAGCAATAAAACATGATTTGTAATTTTAGTTTTATTTTGCATTGTTTTATTTACTTTTTGAAATCCATGATCCACGGCATAAAATTATGAAGTATTTTATTATTAGTTAGTCCTACCTTCTCATTATAATTAGAATATAAACGAGAAAATAATTAGTTACAACAATGTAGAAAATACGTTTATATCAATATTAATTCAAACGTAAACGCTTTTTAAAAGAGTAGTTCACTCACATAAATATAAAAGCACATTAAATATTCCATCCATTCCTATTGCAAATAGTTCATTTATTCTATTAGATATTATTTTCATTATTAGCAATTTTTGTTTAAAACAAATTATACATTTTAGTCACAGATATCGAAACCCAAAAAACCTAATTTTTAAGGACTGATTTTTATATTAACTTGCTTTCTAAAGTACCCGAGGGCTGTTTGATACAGACTAATTATCTATTAAACGCGGGGAAGTGACGAGAATTACACCAGAACTAGAAAACCAAAATCCAAAATTCCACATCCCGCCAACGAACACTTCCCAATGCCTCGGGCAAATAGTTGCTGTTATTGTTTCTAACCACTTTTCTGAGGCGTCAGATCGAGACCCACCGAACCTATCACCGGAAAAAAGGGTAGGGATTTATGCCTGTCGATAACCGTATCTTTAGCAAAGACCAGTTAACAGTACAATTTGATTGGACCCCCAATTTGAGGGGGAACACCCTGGAGGTGACAAGGGACACTCAGCTCTCTTCTGCTCCCTTCAACCTCACGAGATGGCTCGACGGCAATTTAGAGTACTCCCATGCTGCAAAGGCAGATTACAATTACAAACATAAGTGCCTTCTTCGGGATTCAGACCCAGGTTCAATGGCACATCATTCATGTCCATAACCATATGCTCGGAATCGGTTGAAAAGTGTAATGTACTAGTCCCTTTACACGGCATACCTTCAATGGCAGCAAGACTTTATTTCATAACTCGCGGACCACGAGTTTGCAACCATAACCATTTGGCTACGGTGATCAGGATGTTTTAAAGAAGACGTGTCATTCCAGATGAAGCAAAAAAAAATGAATACATTCTTAACCATAAAATTGGAACAACCAAAAATCAAATAAAAAAAACCTTACAGAGCAGTAGAAGGAAAACATGATTAGATATTTGCACCGCCAAGTGTGTGTGTAGGCAGAGAAATATTTTTTCTCAGTGGGAAACCCTGCCTGTATAAAATGATTGTTACAAAATAAGAGGATTAAATGATTAAACAACATTATCCCTTATGAATTTATTCTAACGGATGACAATGCACGACCTTATCAAGCTTTTCTTACCCGAGTACTATATTTTTCCATTACAGCTTGTAGCTCAATCTTCGGACCTGAATAAGGTAAATCATCCTTAAGATTAACCTGGGAAACGCGTCATTGCTTTAATTCCTTCTTCAAAGTAATTACTTATCTAGACAAGAGGCTGAGCTATACCTCAGATTAAAGTGAACTTAACTTCAGCGTAGTATGTAGATTGAAAGTTCCTGATCTAATGCATTGCAGTTGGGACACAGGACACCTTTATTAGACTGAATTTTAGTAATGACTGAATACCATGGCATTTTTCGGCATAAAACTGTGATTTACTGTTTTCTCCAAGAATAGACTGTTCAGCCAATTTTTGTTATAATTCATAATTTTGTTAAAATAGGATATTTTTGTGTTGAATTGAATAAAAACATTTTTTCTAATTTCTGTATTTTTTATTACTTATTTTGAAAATTATCCCCAAAACAACTTGCATCTGAATATTTGGGCAACACATTTATATGCACAGTGAGTGGAATAATTACAGATGTAGAAATAAAATTCTTTTGTAAAATGAATAAACTTTATATTATAACAGCTGATGGCCCGGCGTTGCACAGGCTTCTTCAAGTGTACAGCTTTTTATACCTTTTGGGAAAATTCCCTTCCTTTTCAGTGTCAGCACTTCCTGGGTGTGTGTGTGATTTCTATATATGCCATTAAACTACTCTTTTCGAAGTTTCTTCCACACCTTGTCCTGTCAGGCGGGTCTGTTTTTCGCCACTGCCTCGGCATGTAAGGGTTTTTCCGTAGGTACAATTTTATCCCCATGGAAAATTTTTCCCTTTTTCTCTGGACACCAGTACTTCTGTGTGTGTGTGTTACTGAGGATGTGAGGATTTCCATTTATCCTTTTAAATCCCTTTTCAGAAATTTCTAACTTCTTCTTTGTCAGACAGGTTTCTTTTCCCTCCGTTTAGCCCAGGTGTGGTTTTTCAAGCCCCCTTTTTTCCCCGAGGGTAAAGATCTTTTTTTCAAATTCCCTTTTCGATTAAAATTTACAAAGCTAATTTAGTTTTGTTCTCAAGAAAAAAAGACATTGTAATGAATTTATTATTAAATAAAATAATTTAGTAATAAATAATAAAACGGAATATAACTTTGATTCTTAAAAAATCTATTCATTTACATCAATTTCGTTAAATAATGCATAAAAAAATATGAAGTTATGAATACGTTAGTTAAGAAACGACTGCTTTTATCTGATGTTTTTATTTTCCGATTAAATATATGTAATTGTGAAAAACGAACTACGGGAGGAGGAGCCTAAAAATTTGTTCACATTCCTTGTATAAAAAAATATTTAAAAGGAAATAGTACTATTTAATAAAAACAGGGCAGCATTTAACTATATTTTAAGGTTTTACAGTAATTTATTTCTCTAAAAGAAAACTATCAGTTGCGATGCATTATTAAAAACTAAGATCATATTAATTATTTTACAAAGAATACTTTCTTAAAATTCAAACTAATAAATTGGATTTGAAAAATTACTGGAAAATTCATTATTTACACTTATTATAATAGAAAAAGCCTTCAAAAAGAAAACATCTTTTTCGACAGAAAAATCTTTTATCTGCTTATGTGCTCTCCGTAAGTGTTTTTTCCGCATGTGCGCTATAAGAGCTCAAACTCGTGAGTTCTGAGGTAGCTTTCCCGTAATTAACTATTACTGAAATTTGGCGATTTTTCTAATTTGTTTCGTTGTATTTTTACGGCTCCTCAAGGCGGAAAAAATACATCTTCTTTAAAAATATATTTGGATACAGAAAGCAGAATTTTTTTTCTTTAATTACAAAATTCCAAATTTTTTTTCCAAGTTTTACGATAATTTGTTTCATATTAACTTAGCATCATTGGAAAATGTTAAAAAAAGTACCAATCTACTTGAAAAATTGTTTTATCTTTTTTTAGGAATTTAAATTAGAAAAATTTAAAAAATTGTAGAAATTGAGATTTTAATATAATATATTTTAAATTAAAATCACATGTTAAAAGCATTTATTTTTTTAAAAAAAGTTAATACCGTCAGTAGAACAACGTCATGAAATTCCATTTTGGCTGAAAACTGATTTTTCACGCCATCTTTTGTCATTGTTGTAACAATAACAGTGTTACAACAATGCAGACAAATCAAAGTTGGCGCTCAAAACTGGTAAATAAAACTGGTTTTAATAAATATTTTTTAGCTAATTGCAATATTGGAAAGAATTGTGAATATAAACAATTTTCGAATCCACTTCAACCCACACAAAAAAGTTCAGTCAGTAGATCAACGTCATGAAATTCCATTTTGGCGGAAAACTAATTTTTGACGAAATCTTTTGTCAATGTTGTAACAATAACAAGGTTACAACAATGCAGACAAATCAAACTTGGCGCCCAAAACTGGTAATTAAAACTGGTTTTAATTAATATTTTAGCTAATTGTTATATTGGAACAAATTGTGAATCTAAACCATTCTCGAATCCCCTTGAACCCCCACAAAAAATTTCATCAAAATCGGTCCAGCCGTTTAGGATTACATTAGTCACATACACACGCACAGAAGATTTTTATATATAAAGATTATTTGAAAAGATGTTAATTAAAAATGCTAAAGACATTATCTGTCTGCCTTTTTTGTAACAATAAACACCCGGTTTGGCCAGTTTGGCGGAAAATCGAGTTTCAACGACAACTTACGTCATTTTAATAACAATAACGTTGTTACAACAATGCAGGTGAATGTTGAGTTGTATATTTTGAATGGTTTTAATTAATACCTATTTAACTAATTGCAATATCGGACCGAATTGCAATTCTAAACCATTTTCTAACTTAACTTGAACCCCCACAAAAAATTTCCTCGAAATCGGTACAGCCGTTTAGGAAGAGTTTAGTCACATACACACGTACAGAAGATTTTTATATATAAAGACTAGCTGGATAGCCCGGCGTTGCACGGGCTTCTTCAAGTGTACAGCTTTATGCCTTAGAAGATGGCCTTTCCCTTTCAGTATCAGCACTTCCTGGTGTGTGTGTGATTTCTATATTATTGTCATTAAAATACTCTTTTTCGAAGTTTCTTTCACGTCTTTGTCCTGTCGGCGGGTCTGTTTTCTCGCCACTTAGCTCGGAGTTGCAAGGGCTTTTTCCGAGGGTACAATTTTATCCCGGTGGAAATTTTCCCTTTCTTTCTGGACAACAGTACTTCTGTGTGTGTGTGTGTATTACTGAGCGATGTGAGTGATTTCTATATTTATGTCATTTAAATCCCTTTTCAGAAATTTCTTCCACTTCTCTTTGTCAGACACGTTTCTTTTCCCTCCATTCAGCCCAGAATTCTATGGGTTTTTTTCAAGTATAAAATCTTTTTTTTTCACCAGGGGATAAGATATATTTTTTTTTCAAATTTCTATTTTCGATTAAAAATATGCAAAGCTAATCCAGTTTTGTTCTCTAGAAAATAGACAATGTACGAATTTATTATTAAATAAATAATTAAGTAATAAATAATAAAACGCACATTATAACACTTTAATTCTTAAAAAATACATTAAATTATATCAATTTTCGTTAAATAATGAATCACAAAATGTGTACCGTTAGCTATGAAACGAATGATTTTATTTGGATATTTGATTTTTCTATTAAATATATGTAACTGTGAACAAGGTAAAGCCTAAAAATTTGTTAAAATTCCTTGTAGAAAAAGATTTAAAAGGAAATAGTACTATTTGATAAAAACAGGACAGCATTTTCCTGTATTTAAAGGTTTTTCAGTAAATTATTTCTCTTAAAGAAAACTATCAGTTGCGATGTATTATTAAAAATTAAGATCGTATATTAATTATTTTATACATAAAACAATGAACACTTTCTTAAATTTCAAACTAATAAACTGAATTTGAAAAATTACTGGAAAATTCATTATTTACACTCATTATAAAAGAAAAAAACATTCAAAAAGAAAACACCTTTTTCTGACAGAAAAATCTTTTAACTGCTTACGTGGTCTCCGAAAGTGTTTTTTCCGCATGTGCACTATAAGCGCTCAAACTCGTGAGTTCTGAGGTAGCTTTCCCATAATTAACTATTACTGGCATTTGGCGATTTTTCTAATTTTTTTCGTTGTATTTTTACGGCTCCCTGAGGTGTGAAAAATATACATCTTCTTTAAAAATATTTTTTGTATAAAGAAAGCAGATTTTTTCAATTACAAAGTTCCAAATTTTTTTTCAAGTTTTACAATAATTTGTTTCAAATTAACTTGACAGCGTTGGAAAAGGTTAAAAAATGTATCAATCTGCTTGTGAAAAATAGTTTATATTATTTTAGGAATTTAAATTAGAAAAATTTAAAACATTGTAGAAATTGAGATTTTAATAATACATTTCCAGTTAATCACATGTTAAAAGCATTTATTTATTAAACAAAGTTAATTAATACAGTCAGTAGAGCAACGTCATGAAATCCCATTTTGGCTGAAAACTAATTTTTACGCCATCTTTTGTCATAGTTGTAAAAATAACAGTGTTACAACAATGCAGATAAATCAAAGTTAGCGCCCAAAACTGGTAATTAAAACTGGTTTTATTTAATATATTTTTAGCTAATTGTGATATTGGACCTAATTGCAAATCTAAACCATTCTCGAATCCACTTGAACCCACACAAAAAATTTCATCAAAATCGGTCCAGCCATTTAGGAGGAGTTTAGTCACATACACACACACAGAAGATTTTTATATGTAAAGATTATTTTAAACGATATTAATTAAAAATGCTAAAAAGCATGATTCGTCTGCGTTTTTGTAACAATAAAGATCCGGTTTGGCCAGTTTGGTTGAAAATCGTTTTCGACCCCAACTTACGTCTTTTTTATAACAATAACGTTGTTACAACAATGCAGTTGAATGTTGAGTTGTATATTTTGAATGTTTTTAATTAATATCTTTTTAACTAATTGCGATATTGGACCGAATTGCGATCCTAAAACATTTTCGAACTCACTTAACCCACACAAAAATTTCATCATAATCGGTCCAGCCGTTTAGGAAGAGTTTAGTCACATACACACGACAGAAGGTTTATATATATATATATATATTTTCAAACCTCTATAATGCGAATTTTTCTATATGACGAACTGTTTCCTGGAATCAAGAGCATTTCATTATTTTCTTCGTGAAATAACTTCCCAATAGCGAAGTGCATTTTCTATATAACGAACTATTTTCTTGTGATTAATTTCTTTTCTCCATATTTTTAAAGTATTTCTCGACATTTCAAGTTATTTCCTCTTGTAACACATTTTATGGTGGCCATAAATCTGGAACTTGTTTTATTAGGTGCTTAACTCACCGAGAGCAACCGATTTCTGGGCATTTCCAAGAAGTGCAACTTTTGACCTCCTTGTCCAGTTCACTAGAAGCAGCTTTGATATTCCTTTTCACCCTCAGTGGAGCTGCTTCGTGTGTACATGTACTTTAACGAATCTCTTTTCATTTGTATTGTTTATCAGCCGTACTGGTAACTTCGTTTCTTATAGCTCGATAATGTTAAAACGAAAGTGCTTGATCATCAAAGAAATAAAATTTAATTCTCCAAGAAGTGGATAAAAAGGCCTCAGGAAAAATTTATTCCTTTAAAATTTGTATTCCTTCAAACTTTTTATTAACTATTATAAGAAATTGAGATAAAGTACAAAATGTTGATTTATCGAATTCTTGTTCAAAACATTAATAACATGCAACATGTGTCTATTTAGATGTAGATGAGACAGTTTTGAAGTGGATACACAATGCGAGATAAAAATGTTCCAAAATTTGGATATTTTGTAATAGAGAAAACTCTTCAATTTGGGAAGGCATTGGGATACGACCAATTTCTACATAGTAATGGATAACTAGAAAAATTAAGACACAGAAAAATACGCCTGATGGGATTTTTGGTGTATTGCAAAGATGTGAGGCCTATTATGAAACAAAGCTTTTTTTTCAAATGAAATTAACATATTTTATAAGTAATTAAATTTCAGGACGCATGTGGTAATGTATGTTAAGAATTTCTAGCTATAAAATTTATGTTTAAAATTACTTGTATGCTTTAAATTGGAAAAACATTCTTAAGGTGTCCGACTGGATCCTGAGACTATTTTTTCTAAAATATAACTTAATTAATCATTTAGTTGTTACTCTTAATTAAGTACGTTGCAAAACTATGAAAATACAGCAAGAAGAATTTTTTGAAAGCGTATTTTTCAAAATATTGAGAAATTTCTACCAAGATATTACAAATGATTGCTCTTTTGCAAACCACTCTAAAAAATATATCTCACAAAAATAAATAAAATATTTGCAGGAATACTATTCTTTAACAACGTTTAACTATGCTTTATACTAAAAAAGCTCAAATTCTACCGTAAAATTAAGAAATATAGGTGTTCCAGATAAAAAAAACCCAGAATTTTTTTTAAAAAAATTTTCATATAAAATTAAATAAAAAATACTTTAATTTGAAAAATTATATATATATATATATATATATATATATATATATATATATATATATATATATATATATATATATATATATATATATATATATATACCCTTAGATTTTAGTAGAAAACATTCATTATAATACAAAGAACAAACTCAAAAAATTTCATAATAATATTTCGTTTACTTTAAGAAATATCACTCATACCGTTAACCATTTTATGTTCACAAATAACATTCTTCACAAAATGCAAAATAAGGTTTATATTTGCAATAAAACTTTTTAATGATTTAGGAAGGTTTTAAAACTCTCCAGATTTGTATGTTGTGCCTTCTCTTGAACCTCATACTTCAAGCTTTTACAGTTTTGAATGGCATTTCTTTTTTTTTACGAGACAGTTTCTTATCTGATTTAGAATGACTTGTAGAGTCATCAATTCTCGTTTTGTCGAGGTACCAAAAATATCCTTTCATTTCAGAACATAATTTCATTCCTAACTTTTAAAGTAGAGGTATTAGACCAGCTAACCCATAATTAAAAAATTATTATTGCGATATAATTCCTTAAACGGAGAGTTTGTTGCTCAACAAAGTTGTCTTTTGGGATTATACTCCACATGACATTGTTATGACTTTCATTGCAGTTCTGAGCTTTCGCTTGAAGACATTTTCTTAGGAGATTTTAATCGCAAAGTTCCTTATAAGTCTTTAATAGAATTAATGACTGAATTTGGAAGATCCGTTGATATTTCTATCGACGTTTCTCCAACAAATACCGCTCTGTGGAAATCTCTTCTTTCTTGGCCTCATTTTGTTTTTGGCATGACAACTTTAATTTAATTAAAAATAACTATAACTCTATATAAAAGTACTAATAAAAAAGTTATAAAGAGATCTAGTTTTGACCACAAATGATAAAAACATAGCAACTCGTTTAAATCAAAACCAACATTGCAATCGGTTAACTGTTGCCCCCCTATTTTAAATCAAAATATATCTATTAAAACATTTATAAAGTTTACTAAATATAAAAAGAATTCGTTAAAATATTTTAAATGAATAAAAATCTCATTTTGCCGGGGAAACTCAACCTAACACTCACACTTCCGGCTTCAATTTGTGTGTGTGGGGGCTAACTACCTCAAACAAAAACAGCTATAACCTTTATTTTAACTGACTCAGAATTAAAAGTACGATAGTTTTAGAAAGATTATTAAACAGTCTACAAAAATAGACTATAAAATAATTTTAGATTTTTTTATGTGAAAATGGTGATTTTAAACCAGTCGTATACCTTAAAATAATTCATTATATAACTTTAATATAAATTTGCTTTCTTAATGTTGAAAATAAAGTATATTCCTCGACATTCTCTGTTTTCTTGCAGTTTTTCTTTCCTTTTTTGATGCGTAAGATATATAAAATAGATATTAATTTACGCAAAGAGGTGTGAATAATTACTTTTATAACACATAATGTTTATGAGTTTAAAATTTGTTTTATGGTTTTTATATATATAAAATGTATTTTAAAAGATGAATCTCTATATAACGAATTTTCCATATAACATTTTTTTTTCGGAAATAAGTGACTTCATTAGAGGTCCGACTGTATATATATATATATTATAAAAATTATTCATTTTTACGAAAATATTTTAAGGCCAAAATATAAAATTGAATTATGAATTAAAATATATTTAGAAAGAAACAAATGATAGATGCAAATAGGGGCAAGAAATCCAGACACACATTTCGTAGTAATCTTTAGTTACATGTATTAAATTTTAATTAATATTTAGAATGACTATTCTTAGATTTTAGGCCTTTGATAATTCTCTTTAGTGAACTCTTGAAAAATTTTTGAGCTAATCTTCAAAGTATATATTCCCTAACTATGATTGATGGCACATTAAATTCAATCGCATTTGAAAATTGTTCACAATATCTTTAAATTTACCTTGCGAGCTCATAATAAAGGTTTTCATTGAAATACAGGTCAAATGATGGCGATGGCCTGTTAAGTTAGTTCGTGTTATTTACTGCAAATCAGTACTCCACGTCTTTGGCTGCGTATTCAGTATTTTTATGACGTGGAATATAAGGTTTTGCATTCATATCCATGGTGCTTCAATTAAAGTATTGTCATGATGTGTATGAAAGCACTGAAACCTATTCATTTTCTCATTTATTTTACTTTTACCGTAATATTCGATGCATGTCCAAATCATGACACATCTAACTCCATGATTCGCCTTGATAGAAGTAGTTCTGGTTTTCAAACGTCATGAAAATTTTAGATGAACTCACCAGGGTCATCGAATCACAGGTCTTTTTTTTAAATCACTTAGTATTCTGTGTATTAAAAAACTCAAAAAATTTCAATACAAATTATAATCGACTCGAAGTGTGTGTAAAACTTGGCAACTTATTCCTCAAAACAAATCACAAAAAAAACATTGTTCCTTTTTTTTTTGTAAAAAAACATATAAAGATCCGATCACGTCACTCACTCAACTGCCGTCAAGCTTCATGTTTATTAGCACGTGCGTAAATAAAATAAAATTGATAAACTTTTCAGTACATCGTTTTTAACATCCTCCCACCCTTTGATTATGGAGCATAATCAAAACTATTTTGAGCTTGTAAATACAATCTACAAGTTAAGTCTCTCTGGAACCTTCAGTTTTCTTCCAGAGTTACTAAATTTTGGTGTGTGTTCGATAATGGCGGTGTCATTGAACTGATCGGATTCCTCAAAATGATCCATTGACTTTATGCTCTTCAAATATTGACGACCATCTGAGATTGCCATCTCCAATGGGTTTATCCGTTGTATAGGACGCGCGCGCGCGCGCGAAGCAACTCCTTAGTCGACGTCTGCACTTTGAAAAGACGAACTTCTCCGTCTCTTCCACGAATCAGCCGTCCCAATGGCCGGTCAATGCATTTTTTGTTATCAGCTCCCACCAAAACTATATCCCCAATTGAAACTTTTAATTCTTGTCTGTACTCGTTGCGTAAGAGTGCCTAAATACTCTGATCTAAACCTCTCCCTTAGATCTTCAATTAATTTTTGTCTGTATTTTATTATTTTTGTAGGGGATTTACTATCCACAGTATCAATATCTTGTAATTTGTATTCTTGAATGTCTTGCAGGAACATCGACGGTGATAATGGTTTTATTGTTTCACTTTCAGTAACGTAAGTAAGCGGTCTTGCATTTATGACGCTTTCACAATCCTCTAGGACAGTTAACATTTCTTTATAACTCAAGCTAGATCTTCCTAGCACTCTTCTTAGCAGATATTTCAAAATTCTTATGAGGCGCTTCCACCAACCACCCCACCATGCAGCAGTTGGAGGGTTGAACTTCCATTCGATAGCATTTACATCTCCTTGTCTTTCAACTTGCTTCCAATCCAATAGCCTTAGAGCATTGGCTGCTCCTTCGAAATGTGTACCGTTATCACAATAGACAGTGGAGCATCTTCCTCTACGAGAAAAAAATCTTCGAAACGCCATTAAGAATACTTCAGTGGTAGTGGAAGTGACAAGTTCAAAATGTACTGCTCGATATACGGCGCAACTAAATATTAACACCCAGCTCTTATTTTGTTTGAGAAAGAGTGGACCATCCATATCGATCCCGGTAATCTGAAAAACCGCTGCATCTTTTACTCGGTCTTCTGGAAGTGGAGGGGCAATCGTTTCCAGATTTCTAGAGCTAAACCTCTTACAAGTAATGCAACTTGTCAAGACTCGTTTCACAGTTCTTCTTCCATGTAAAATCCAATACTTTTCTCTTAAAATATTCAAAAGTATCTGCACCCCTGCATGACAATTTTTCTCATGTGTGTAGACTATTAATCTTTTAATCACTTCGTGGTTTGGAGGTAGTATAGCAGGTTTCAAAAATGTATCATTATCTTTCCTGTTGGTAATTTTGGTCTTTAATCGGAGGATGCCTTTCTCATCTCTAAATGCTTGCAGAGCTTTAAGTCGATCATCACTCTCAGATGAAAAACACTCATTTTGAATCAAGCTTATTAGCTTCTCTTCAGCTTCCTGGAATTCTGATGCAACCAATTCTCCGTATCTTTTTTCTTTTGGTCTCACACAATTGTGTTTAAATCAGAACCCATGCTATAAGTCTAACAGTGCTTTCATGTCTATAAAACTTAATGTAGTACCAATTATTATTTTTGCAGATTTCACTATTTGTTAATGTGTATGGAATTTCGACTTCTCCTTTTCAATTTCATCTTCATAGTAAGAATCATTAACTATATATGTGTGTGTGTAAGATGTCTGAACTCAAATGGATCTTTCATCCATTTAGGACATTCCCACCATCTTGACGATAGGAATTGCTTTGCTTTACAACCTCGCGATGGCAATTCTTTCACCAGGCACATGTCTCCAGGATGTGGGATCACTTAGCTTTCGGATCTCCTTTACTCGATTGCGCACAAATACCGACAAGTTATCGTCTCTCTGTATCCATGCCAACACAGTAGTTGAATCACTCTAATAATATCGCTTGATATTCTCCCACTGTAGAGCTTTATTGACAGAATTCGTCAATCGGGTTCCAATAACAACAGCTAAAAGCTCCATTCTTGGAATCGTGGCTCCTCTCAACGAAGAAACTCTAGCTTTGGAAGTCAGAAAAAACACTTTGGCTCGATCCTCTTTTTCAATTCTCAGAAATACCACAGCTGCATACGCATCTTCACTACCATCAACAAAAGTATGTATCGTACAATTACTGAGACTTTCTTTAGTTATTTGTACATATCTAGGCACTTCAAGTTCTTTTAAGGATGTTAGCTCATGAAACACTATAAAAACTTTTTTCGTAACTCGCATTTTATATATTCATCCCATCTTATCCCTTTTTCCCACGCTTTCTGTAGCGTTAATTTCGGGCAGAGCATCACTGGAGATGAAACCAAATGGATCAAACATTTTGTGAACTATAGATAATATGTTACGTTTAGTAATATTTTCAGTGTCTACATCATTCATCCAACTCATGTCAGTTTTAACGTGTCCGATTCTTTATTCCATAATAAACCCAGAACGTGTGTTTCTACTTTCTCCTTACTTCGGCACTGACCAGAATACTCCCATTCTCGAAGTTCAAATCTTCCTTTGGACATAAGAGTTGTTGATTCTTGTATAAATCTTTTCAGTTCTTCTTTTTCAACACTGGTGACAACATTATCAACGTAAAAACTTCGAGCCAACTTTTCCCTGAATTTAACGTCATATTCCTCACTTCTAATGTGATAGTCAATCACTGAGGCTAACAGGAAAGGGCTACATGTTACACCAAAAACTACTCTGGTATGTCGAAAATACTTCAATTTATTTTGCTTTTCATTCTCCCACCATAAAAACGAAGAAAATCCCTGTCTTCTTCACGAATGCTTATTTGACAGAAAGCTCTTCTAATGTCTCCAATCACACCGAATTCTCCTTCTCTAAAACGTAGCAGAAGGTCAGGCAACAATTCAATCAAATTCGGTCCACATTCCAAGCATTGGTTAAGGGACGGGTGGTTAGGGAGTCGTGCCGACGCATCAAAAACTGGTCGAATTGGAGTAGTAACACTGCTCGGTTTCAGCACAGGTCGATGAGGCAGATAATTCCCGTAACCATATATTTCAGTTAGTGGAACTTCTTCTATGATACCCTCTTTGAGCCAACTTGCAAAAATTTCTTCGTATTTCAGATACAAATTATTATTCTTAAGTTTCGAGGTAGTGTATTCCAGTCGTCTTTGAGCTAAGTGTAAATTATCGGGTAACGGGGTGATTTGTCATCAGCCCAAGGTAAACAAACTTCATACTACCCATCACAATTAATTTTCACAGTCTCTAAAAATGTTCTTTTGTTTGAAGGTCAATTTCTTGCTTGGACTTCTTTTCAATAGGATCATCGATTCCAATCAAGTCTAATCGCCATAAATTAGATATATCAAGCTCATTTACAAACATGGACGTTACAGTCATCGCCAAAACTGAGCTTTCTTTTGGGGTTTCTTCTTCGGGTACTTTTCCCATTAATGTCCATCCTAAATGGGTTTCAACTGCTACAAGACCAGATTTCAGCATTCTTCTTTTTCCAGTTAACATTTTCCCCATAATATCGGCTCCAATAAGTATATCAATCGATCCGCTGCTATCATTTACGTCAGATAGAATAATATTATCTTCTTTCAGTTCTCTTATCCAAGATCCGTTACAAACAGGCTGAACATCTTCACAAATTTTGTCTTGATCCAATACATCAAAATTACAAGCGAATTTTTCATCTAAATCCCTCAACCATATTTTGTAGCAGTCATGTGTAATCTGTTTGCGAGAAATACCTCCAAAAAGCGAATGTACTAGCTTTTCTTGTCGAAGAGAAGGATATCCCATTTCTCGTACAACATTTTTTTAAAATGTAAGATCTATGTGATGCAGAATTCAAAAGTAATGTTACGATTTTCTTTTTATCTTCAGAAACCAGCACGACCTTTAAAGTCTGTAGAAATACTCTGTTATTACGTTTATTTAAATTAGACATGCTGACGTTATTTTCAACTTGCGATTTTTCTTCATTTTTCTCAGAAGTCTTTTTTGTATCCAGCTTGTCACACATCAATATCACATGCTTTTTAGAACAAATAAAACATCTTAAAGCAGCTCGGCAATTTTTAACTGCGTGCCCGATACCCAGACATGCAAAACAGCAGCGTTTTTCTTTAACAATTTTCTGCCTTTCCTCAAAACTCATTTTTTGAGCCAAAAAACATTCAGAACTCTTATGTTTGCCATCACAAAATATACACTTGAATACAGCTGTATTTGATGTAGGATTTTTCTGACATTGCTTCTTTTTGTAACTTTGTGTACCCTTAGGTTCGTTTAATCCGACGCTCTTCACCTTCAACTTCTGCTTTTATGAATTGCATTAGATTGCTCAACCTCTCCTTGGCATCAACAGAAGCAGAAGATGTAGAATGACGATTCCAAGCTTTCAAAAAATCTTCGCTAAAGCAGGATTCTACCATTGGGTATAATATAGAAGCACATTTATCAGTCGTGACTCCTAAAGTTTCTAAAGCTCTCATATGTGATTCCAGTTTATCATATAAAGATGTCATAGAAAACTTCTCATTTTTATGCACAGAAATTACTAATTTCAGAAGTTCCCGGACGTACACTTCTACTAATAAATCATTTCTACCGAAGCGAGCTTTCAAGCTTTCCACTGCTTTGGCATAATTGGCGCTCGTTGGCGGAAAACTTTCCACAATCTCCCGAGCACGAGATCCAGAAACAGTGGCTTGAATTAAATATTGAAACTTGTTTTCTGGCGCTATGTCGCCATCTTTATGAAGGGCTCAAAACTAATTTTCCAAAAATGGAAACCGGTTTTTTTTTTCCGAAAATTTCGGAAACAAATTTTTTGGGAGAGGGGTTTTTCCTAAACCCGTTATTTTTCAAAATAAAGTGGAAATTTTCACCCGGAAGGCCCCGTGGATTCTCCCAACCCCCAAGTTCATATTGTTTTGGCTTTTCTTTTCTTCATACTGTCTTTTTTTTTTCCTTTTTCCCGCGGTCAATCTCTTTTTTTCCCGTTTTTCCTCTCTCTTTTTCCGATTTTCCCAACAGCCGAAAAATTAAAACAGACGTGACAAAACCCGGGCCCTTTTGTATCCATCGCTTTTAAGTTAAATTCTTAAAGTCAGAAATTTTACAATGGCTGGTATTACTTCCAAATTTCTTTTTGCAAACCAGTATAAAAATCTTCTTTCTTAAAACCTTTAACTTGAAACATTATAATATAATAAAATGTCTGGTCGCAAACATAAAAATTTTAAAAAAACTAAAAAAAAAATTTTCAATAAAAATTTAAATAATCGACTCGAAGTGAAAAACTTGGAAACTTATTCCTCAAAACAAATCACAAAAAAAAAAAAACATTGTTTTTTTTTTTTTTTGAAAAAAATACATAAAAAAAACCCGATCGCGTGACTCGCTCGACTGCCGTTACGTTTCATGCTTTTTAGCACGTGCGTAAATAAAAAAAAATTGATAAACTTTTAAATTACATCTTTTTTAAAGGTATGTGACTACCTTCGGACATTTTTTTTGAAATATATAAAATTTAAATTTAAAAAACCTTTTTTATTTGAAATGGGACATAAAGTAAAATTCAATACATTTTTTACAAATTTAAAAATTAATTTTGGAAATTTTGGGGGTTTGGGGTAAAATTTTTAAATTGAAAATTGCAGTTGCGGAAAGGGGATTGTATTGAAAATTCTTTTATATTCTTATAAATATTTATCCCAGTACAAAAAATGCCATTATTATCTGTGTTGATAGCTATAAAATTTGTAAATACTTCAAAAAGTTTTTGAAATATGTCAATTTTTTCCAAAAAACTCAATTTTACAAAACACTAATGTTATTTTCTCAAAAAAAGTGCAATAAAAAAAATAAATATATACAAAAGAGATTATATTATAGCCCAAGACAACAGAAAAAATTTAAATAAAAAAATTTTCTGAAAATTTCAGGTCAATATTTTAAAAAAGAAATTCTGTAGTGAATTTTGTGCCGTGAAGAAAAAAAATTAAAAAACATAGTTTCTCAGAAAATGCTTTTTAAAGTTTTTTAAATCAAAAAAAAAAATTTTCTACTAATTGTACACTTTTTAAACTCTCGAATTTAAAAGTAAGCTTTTTTTTAGCTTCATGTAAAACTGATTTGGCCATTTTTTTTTCCCCTTTTTTTTGTTTTCGGGAAGTTTTGTATCTATAACAATTGTCTTTTTTTAGCGAAATTTTGGTAAAAAATTGCAGTTACAACAAATCTTGTCCCCAAAAAATTCTAATAAATATATTCAAATAATATTTATACAGTACATAAAAAAATCTTTATCTTGATAGGAATAAAAAAAATTTGTAATGTTTTTGGGAATTTTTTTAAATATCCCAAAAATTTTATGCAAAAACTAAATTTTTTTAAAAATCAATGTTTTTTTCCCAAAAAAAGCAATTAAGTCATAAATATAAAACACAGAGATTAGTTTTTTGATTCATAACACAGATAAATTCATAAAACATGTTCTGAAAATTTAAAATTTTAGTATTTTAAAAAATTTTTTTGTGTAGAAAACTTTATCATGAAGAAAAATATTTGAATAACAGTTTCTCGAAAAAAACACTTTTAAATAATTTTTTAACCCCTAAAAAATTACTTTTCTATTACAAAACATTTTCAAAAACTCCCCCTATTTTTTAACTTAAGTCCTCTTTAAACTTCATTTTTAACTAATTTGGACTTTTTTTTGGGTTTTGCTTTTCCGGGGAGTTTTGTTGAAGGTAATGACTAGCGTTTCGTTTTTGTTCTCTCTTTTCAATTCCCCAATTTTTTTTTTTTAAATGTCATTGGATCAATTTCTATACCTAAATAATTAAATACAGGCAACAACCCCAAATAACCCAAAATTTTATAAAATGACAGCAATGTGTGAACCAAAAAAAAGTTTTTTTTGAACAAAAAATTTTTTTTGGGAAAAAAGACCCACAATACATTATTAAAACTTTCATTTTGTCTTCAGTCCCGGGCCCTGAATTCATTTTTTTTTAAAATCCTTATCACACACAAAGTGCTAAAAAGTAGGCTTTATCACTTTAATCACTGAATTTGAAAGGCCTGCTTTTTTCTTTCCTATAATTTTCCTCAATAAAGCTTGTTTATACTTGCACCAACTTTTCTTTCCTGTTGGACGCCCATAGGGGTTTTTTTATTGCTAAAAGCAGCATTTAAAAAAGGGAACTAATTTCAACAAATTTCATTTTTCCCAGGCATCCAACATTTCTTCGGATGGCAAACCCTTTAAAAGTTCTGCAGTTTATCAATAAATTTATCAAATTAATTTCCCTTTTACCAAGTCCCCTTTTGGGGTTCTTTTTTAATTTTCCCTTTAAAAGTAACCTACCCCTTTTTTTTTATATGTCCTATACATTCCAAAAAGGGGGGGTAATTTTTTTCCCAAAATATCTTTCCTTGAAAAACCCCTTGGAAACCCCCATCACCATAGTACTCATTTTTTGCAGGTCTCTTTGATTAAATGACCTTTAAAAAATTTTTAAAACTCCCAAAAGCTTCCATGTTTCCAGAGGATCCTTTGTAATTTTGCATTTTATGCTCCAAAATTTCCCATTCATTTCCAAAATTTTGCAATACTTTTGTACTTTAATCTAAAAAATTTTTTCCCGTATCAATGGAAATAACTAAAAAACCCCGCCATTAAAGTGACATATGGCCCTCTCCGCTTCTTTTATCTCCCAAAACACCACAAGTTGTACTTTTTTTTTAAAAATTTTGCATTTTTAGATGCAGCTTTCATATTTTCTTCCAACATAACTTTCTGCTTTAAAAAGGGTTGGGGTTCATGAGATCTGGGGATTTTTTTGAAACTAATGGGAAATTTAAAAATGCATAACAACTTCTTACCAGCTGTGAAACCTCTGCCAATCAATCTCAATCAAATACCAATAAAGTATTGAGGGAAAAAATTTTTTTTCCTTTAGGGTAAAAAAAAAACCCAAACGTATCCCCTTCCCAAAACCCACACACAAGTTAAACAAAGTCCTTCCCCCCGAATCTTCCCCCCAGTTTCAATCCAGTTTATCATTCCCGGGCAACACCCGATTAAAAAATTTACAAAAACTTGGAAATTAATAATTATATTCCCCGTAGAACCATGAAATTCCAATTTTAGGCACACCAAAACTGCTCAATTTCGCCTCACTTGCAGATATTATTACTGTTTTTTTGCTAACAAAACCTATTACCATAAAACTTTTTTTCTTTTTGGACACTTTCGATCCTAGCGTTTGGGGAATTTTTTAAATAAATCAGTCAAAAAAAAAAAGTTAAAATTTAAAAGAAAATGAATGAATAAACTGTAAAAAAAATCAAAAAGTAATAATTTAAAAAGAACGCTTTGTGAACAATGTAAACAAACTATAAACGATAAAATTTTCCACTCAGTAAAACAAGCTTGGAAATTTAAAAAAAAGTTGCCAATTAAAAAATATTAATAAAATAAATAAAAGGGTACTTGATCTATTTTACAATAAATATTAAATATTTATATTGCTTAAAAGTCACGAGAAAAAGACGTTCAAACTATTTGTTTACATTTTTATGTCTCTTTAAACACCCATTTCCAGTTTTGAAAATTCCATTTCCGGTTTACTAAATAAGCTATAACTTAGCTTCTAAATATCGTAGGAACTAAAATAAAGTATTTTTGGAATCTTAAGCGTATGGGCTATAATATTAAAACATAAAAAAAAATTTCGAAAATTTTCTACAAACCGAGGATTTTTGGGTAGTCACATACCTTAACACTGTGTGTCCACACTTCCATCCGATTATCGGTAAAAGTCAAACGTGCTTCTTACACAGGAGAGGACACGGCATGGGAATTACTTTTGTCGACGAGACTTAGCATAATAGTAGAACTCCTTTGAAGTGTCCAACCCTCAATGTAATAGCACCTAATCACAACAGCCACACACACAATTCGGAGAAAGTAACCTTCGAAATTTCATACATAGCTATATATACAAGTGCGGCTACAAGCTTTAGTGGCGCTGTGGTTTAGTTGGGGTAACGTACCTGCGAACAGCGTAGTCAGAGTTTATGTCACACGAACAACAATTTTCATTCTATTTTTATATATAATTATATTGTATTTTTATGTATAGTTATTTTGTATTTTAGTCCCTGGGTGGTGTGGTTGGTTTGTATCTGGCCTTCTGTACCCAGGGATGCGGGTTCGACCCCGGCCCAAGTAGATGGTTTTTCATGATGCAGAAAATCAACAGTGGCCATGTCATACGGTTATAAGGCATGTGAAAGATCCTAGGGGGGACCTAGGTAAAATTAAATCCTAGTACATGGTTCGCATCGTCAGAGCTCAGGTGCCTCCCTCTAGGGAGGAAACTGGGCGTTGAAATTATCTTTGGTCATTGGTACCCACCAATATGGCACAGAGCAATGAAAAAAGATACCAGTCTCTTCGGTGAATCCACTACGCCAGGGGTCGGCAACCTTTTGAGTCGAAAGAGCCAAAAATTACAATTTACGAAATTTCAAAGTTTTTAAAGAACCACAAACTTTTTTTCTTTCCAACAGTAAATAGTACTTGCCTAAATAAAGGTTTTGATAAACAAAACTAATGTATTTATTCGTAAGAAAAAATATCTATTTATTCATATATAAGTAGTGTTTTTTACAACAAATTAGATAATATATATATGACATTATTAGATAATTACTTATTATTTAAGTAAAATTTAAAACGATTAAAAAAATTTACTTTTACAACACTAACTCGTACTTCAAAAACAAACAATTAAACAAACAAATTCAATGGGAGCAATGGCTTTGCATGGTTATTCAAGTAGAAAATTTAAACTTAACTAAACAATGTAACTTGCACTTAAAAATTTAAAAAAAAAACAATAACATACATTTGAGCAAACAAGTTTCAATGGAAGCGTTGGATTTGCATGATTTCAGAAAGTTTGGATAAATTTGGCTCATAACGTGTTGTTTTAAGTTTCAAAAACGAATCTATAAATTTTCATTTGTTAGTTGACCCCTCTTACTTTACTTTTAATTATATTCACGCAAAGAACGCTTGTTCTTACGAATTTGTCGATACAAAGATAGTCAGCACTCAAAATACCAACTTCTGCACCTCACTGTAGCAATCTGAAACACTATTCCATGCGTCGAATATAAATGCCTCAACTCGTGGCATTTTTTTTAAATATGTCACCTTTTGTTGCATTGCGTACATACATTTCTGGGCCTCCAACTTTTCAAACTTGCTTTTCAACACTGTAAGTTTTCCCCTCCTCAAAGCTTTACATTTTAAATCAATCAATTGCATTTCTAGAGATCCATTATCAATTCCAAATGGCCCAGTGTGGATTTCGTTACTATTTGTGTTGAGAGGATTTACTATGAATGCTAGAATGGTTTTGTTGGTTTTGAAATGCTAAATCTGTCAGCAAATTCATCTTTAATTTTTTTACAGCTATGCTGACGTAATTCGTTTCAACAGTTGCACTGGTGTTATCGCGATATTGCTTTAGAAATTGAAAATGAAGTAATTTATCGCTCTGAATATCTTCTGCAAAAAGAATGGATTTTTCTTCGAAACAAACCAATTCTTGTACTAAAACATAGACTGGGTTTCCCTTTCCTTGCAGTTTTAGATTCACACACACACACACAGCTCATTTAATTTCGCTGTGATATCCACCATAAAGTAAAATTTTTGCAACCATTAGTCGTTCTCTAATTCAGGGTGATTAATGCCTTTTTCATTGAGGAATGTATTTCTTTAATTAAAGCACAAAGCAAAACGTTTCAACACCTTACCTTTGGAAAGCTATCGCACATTATTGTGAAGGAGATCGAAATACTGAGTCTCCATTTCGTTTAAGTCAGTGCTTCTCAAACTTTCAATACAGGCGCCCCCCTTTTCAATCACAATTTTTATCGCGCCCCCATTATACATAAATAAATTACTGAATGCAATAATAATGCACTTTGACGCTAAAGCTACAATACACGATCTTAATTATAAACCGTACCAAATTAATAACAAGTATTAAATTTGTATGTTACTTTTAAGCAAAAAAAAAAATTAAGTAATAGGATAATTATTATGTTATTTTCCTTTTTTGTTTTTTAAATTGGAACATATTGCAAAATGGGGTGGCTGCTTAGAAGACAAAAATATAGATATCAGCTAAATATAGAAAAGAACTCAGAGGGTCAATTTCTAAAAAACTTTGCTGTGCAAGAAAAGCCCATGGAAGCGCTAATACTTATTAAACTTAGTCTTAATTCAGTATTAATAAGATAAGTATTAAATTTTTTATATATGTTAATCTTATATAAGTAATATATATTTTAAGTAAATTACTTTTAAGTAAAAGGTTATAATTATGTTATTTTTCTTTCTCTAATTTTAAATTAAAAACAGATTGAGAAATAATATTTAATGAAAGATTTATTTCCTTCAAGATCCATTTCTAAAAGTACAAATGACATTATATAAAAATAGCCTAATCTATGTGTTGCTCTTTTTCATATCCATTACATCTGACATTCTCCGAACGTTCATGTGAGTCTAGGCAACCTAACAGACGTCTGCACAAAAAAGTAAAAGTGCTGACCTCGTACAATTCTAGTCAGTGTTGGCTGAATCGATTAGCTACCGAATTTTCTTGAATGTTTCATTTCATAATTCACGCGTTAATTGTAATTCACGGTTAAGTATTTACGGCAGTGGATTATAACAAAATCATAGATATATTTTTAAATCCAGGAGCATTCAATGATAATAAAGCATCCCAAAAAGTACATAGACGAGGGCAAATTGATAGTAAGTTACGAAAAGGTTAGGGGTCCATTTTAAAAAAACTTCCCGAAGGGCTCTCAACTGCCGAAAAAAAGATCTTCATAGATTTCACATCCAATGACGAAATTAAAGGGCAATTTTGTAATAAATCACTCTTTTTAATTCTGAATAGAGGAGGATGCTGAATTTTCTGCACTGAAAACAAAAGATTTCTGTATACTATTACCATTTTAACATCATACCTTTGTGAATCCGGATTTTCTGCGATGGCTACTTTGAAGACAAAATATAGATCTGAGCTAAATAGCAAAAAATAATTCGGAATGTCAATTTCTAATTTTTAGCCTTCCTTTGAAAAACTTTGCTCTGCAAGACAAGCCCATGGAAGTCACTGATAATTATTAAACTTGTTCTTATACTGGCTGAAGTACCCACTCTTAACACGAGTTTATTTTTTTAAAAAATGATAAAATATATTATTCTTGATATAATAGCTTAATTGTAAGGAGAGTAAAACCAAGTGCATCACAATGTATACAAAAATGTAAAATGATTTATTGAAATGAATACTCATATTATAAACGGTTTTGAATGAACTGTAATTTTAAGCCTCGCAGAATTAGCATTTAGAATAAATGTTAAGTAATAAAATAAGAATATAAAATTCTAATGAATAACAATTGTGTTATTTTTTTTTAACATTTAAAGCGAGAAAGCCTGGGATCAGGTGTGCACTCGATACTAACGTTAATGGTCGCGGGGAGTGAAGCACCCATTTTTTTTATAATTATTTCAATATACAAGATAAAAATCACAATTTCAGTGAATAATTTAACTAAGAGAAAATATACTTACCTATTTCAAGGATTTTTCTATTTGTCTTTCATAATTTGAGAAATATCCAATAAAACTGAACTAAATTGTTCCAAATTTTGCTTTACCTAATAAAGGAACAAATCACAGACACTTTTTCTAACATTACAGGTTATTTGCAAGCAAAACTGTCACATTTTTTTCATGTTATTGTAATTTTAATGTCCTTTGATGATCGACAAAAAATCCTGTTGAACTTTTTCTTGCTTGTGTCTTTTGACAGGGTGAAGTGCATTTTGCGGTACACTTATGGCTTCATATTTTTGATAAAGTTCTTAATGTAGCTATTGAAAATTTTCCTTTCATTTCATGTTTATTGCTTTTTTCAAATTTACTTTCCTAACATGATTAATATGCATTATTTCAGCAAATGTTTCCCTTTTTTTGATCAGCTTCAATTTCCTTTCAGAGAGTCACAGATGCCCAATTTTTTTTTTTATATTCTGCTCATTTACATTTATAAACCATAATCAGTCGTACAACATCACAATTAAAACCACTAAGTTATTCATAAGGAAAAATGCAGCATGTTCAAGAAAATATTTTTGAAAAATAGTGGTCGTGCCGGGAACTCGGTCTAAACAAGTACCTTAAGATTCTAAAAAAACGTTTGCCACTTTCAAAAAGGAGAATGTTTTTTCAATTCATTTTTAGCTCCATTAAGACTGTAATATTAGGATTCTCGTCAAGGTCATTGGTAATAAATAACAGTTTTCCCAGAATTAACGATTTTGTATTATATGTTTCAGTATACTCATAAAAAATATATCTTGGTCAATTAATCCTTCAAAGTGCTCAATATGTATCCATGTATCAAAAACACTTTCACATTGTGAAAAAACGCAAACAGAATTGTATAATTTACAATTTCCCCTAAAAAGAGATGCAGGTAACCATACCAGTAAGTTTGAAAGCCAGCAAAAGTAATATTTTTAGATTAAAAGAAACGTAATAAAAATTTCATTGGGGATTACAGAAAAAGCAAACAAAATATTTTTTTATTTAGTTATAGGATAAAAAGATAGCTAATGAGCGTTCAAAGTAGAATCTTTTATTTTTGATGACCTTTTTTCACCAGATGATATATAAAAATCATATCAATGTAAACCTGTATTTTTATTATATCAGAAGTATTTGTTTTTTCATTCCAGAAAATTTAAATTTTTTTTAACCTTTTATTTTCGATATGCTCGCGCCCCCCTCGAAGGGTTATCGCGCCCCCCCCCAGGGGGCGCGCCCCACAGTTTGAGAAACACTGGTTTAAGTGAATTCTTTAAACTGACGATGGTACAGTGCTTTTGACAAGATGCTGTTTACAATCTTGATCACCAAATTCATGACCTCAACTATTTCGGCCGGAAAACTTGAGCACAAAGCGCTTTTTGGCGTATTATGCAGCGAAACGTAAGAATCTCGTGGTTTATTTTGGTCTGAAGAATCGCTGTTTCCCCTTTATTTTCTCCTGTCATTCTCCTGGTTTCATCAGTTGCTATTGAAACGACTTTACTTAAATCGAATTTATTGTCTTCAAGACATTTTTGCATGGCATTGGTTATATCTTCCCCTCTAGTTGGTCCCGAGCAATCCCATAAATTCTTCTTTTCGACCTTGGGAAGACATATACCTGACAAAAAGGGCAACTTGTGCCGTGTCTTTTATGTCGCAAGACTCATCTATGGCAAGTGATTAGGCAGAAGAAAGTTGAATATCTTGCAACTGCAAATATATTTGAAGACATTTTAGCTATTCTATCTTGTATTGTTTTAGCAGATAGTAGCAAATTTTTGGTTTTTTTTTTTAGATTTCTGGTTTGTTTTTGAAATCACGAAACAATTCTTTGGATGCATGTATGAATCAATCTTTCACATATTCACCATCTGTGAAAAGTTTGCCTTTTTTTCCAATTTCTAGTGATACCGCCAAGTTTGCCAGATTAACATTAATGGTAGATTGTGCCCAGTTACTTTACATGGAACTTGATTGCTGTTTTTGTTTTTGGAGCTCGTCGACAGCTTTTTTCATTCTTCGTCGGCTGGATATTTACTAGCAAACTGAGTATGCTTTTTAGTCAAGTGTCTCTCTAAATTTGTTTTCGTATTATGTGCGAGTTTTTCGTGGCAAATAAGACAAGTCGGAAGGCCATTTGAGTTGCATATGAAATCGAACGACTCCATCCAATCCCGATTGAATTCTCGATGCTTCTCTTCAATTCACCTCTCTCTTTTTCTTTTTGTAGATGCTATGCTTGCGGTGAAGCAGTAATAAAAAAAATTTTAAATTATTATTTAGGTATCCAAAACAGCAGATCACAAGTTTTGCAATTATTTAATATGTCAACGTATACCTACGTAAATACATATGAGAAGCAGGGCATAATGAAATATAATGTATCAAAATACATATTACAACGTTTTTTTTTCAACTAAAAATACTTACCCAAATAAAATATGTATATAATTCTCTAATAATTTAATTATTAAAATAAATAATTTAGACACGAAGCACTGTTCGTCTCACTCTCACGTATACTATAAGTACGAAACGATGTACTTATAGTACGTTGACTATAAGTACATAGTTTTGTCGCATCTGTGGTAGCTTCCCGATTGTGGTAATGAACAACTGGCATGATCGGACTTGTCAGGACGTGTTTATCACGGCGCAGTTGGCACATTTTAGTTTTTTTTTAATTTGGGCAAATATTAGATACTTAGCTTACGAGTAAAGGTGTTATGCCCACCTATGCCGAAATCAATGAAAATTGTCAAACATATAAATAATCTAAGACTTCAAATACCTATCTTCTTTGATCCTCAGAGTTCGAAAATATGTTTATTAAATAACAATTTATAGGTACACTTCTAATTATTATTTTAACGCTAATTTTTAAGTAATAAAATTTATAAAATAGATAAATAATAAAATAGATAATTTATCAATTATATATTTTAATAAAAACACTTTCGCGGAAATATCCAACAGTAGTACTTTGTTTCCTTTTTGACAATTCTTATTGACTTCAAAAAAGTAGTTAGGCATCTTATTTTGAAAAAAATATGTATAATAGGGATTTTAAAAATATAATATTTGGTTAACTACCTTTACTTCGATTTTTTTATTATTATATATATACATACACATACCTCTTTCAAATGATAAATCACTTCTAACTCTTCTAATTGAAACAACAAACTATGCGTCACAGCCAATTCACTGGTGAAGACGCCAAATTGTCTTGAGTCGAAAGACAATTAAAACCTACATAGAAACATCTGACGAGAGCTTTCGACAGACTGACGACAGTGACGACGCGTGTCACGGGGGTGGGATGCGGTGAAAAGCGAGTACAAATGGCTGCGAGATAGAAACGGTGCCTAATCCTCGTTAATCGATTCAGAACAATTTTTAAATTTTTTTTTTTGATTAAATAAATTATATTTGCTTATGGAACTGAAGAGCTGTAGCTTCACATCCAAAGAACCGCATGTGGCTAGCGAGCCGCTGGTTGCCGATCCCTGTACTAGGTAGATTGATGAACTCTGCTAATAAATGTTCATAATCTGCCATTAGAAATAAAAAAATGTATTTTAAAAAGTAATTATGTTACTAATAATTGTAAAAATGTTAATTGTTAAAATTGTTAATTCTATAAAATATTTAATGAGTTTTTTTTTTGAAAATTTAAATTAATTGTAAAAAAATAGATAAATTGAAAGAAGACTTTCGACTTGAACCCAAGGCGACCACTCAATAGGCAGTTAAGTTTTCGAAACCTCTGCTTTGCTGAAGCAGATAAACTTGTATAACTGGTGTAAACTTGTTTCTACTCAAAGACGCTCGACACTGGTTTCTGATAATTATTTGATTTCATAAGTTTTTCAAAGATCCTCTGTGTGATTTTTCCACTAGTACCAATAACAACAGTCGTATAATACATACCTTGTAGCAATAAATTTGAGCTTGGATATAGCTTTCGAATTGTTATATTCATTTATCACATAAATGTTGTAGCAACTGTTATTAGCACGGCAAAATATTTACTACCAGTAACTCTGTTGTGGATAAAATGTTTTACTGTTCTTAGAAGGAATTCTGACAAGTTATTTCAATTTTTGTACGCGAACTTTATGTGATCGATGACATTCATACATTCATATCTGTACAAATCTTTTGGATCTCAAAGTGTCATTGGCAATCCAAAAAAAAACAAAAACATTTTGATTGTTGATAGTTCTACTACACATCCAAGCTATTGACAGAAATTCTGAAAATCATATGTATCTTTCTAATGCTTTTTTATTTGCAGTATTTTGCTCCTTTCGCTATCGCTTTTTTAAACCTTTTAAGTTGTTGTTTTTTAATTACATCGTATTTGATTATAGAATTAATTAATGTTTCTTACTTACTTTTCTGAAGTCTTATGGAATTAACGAATGTTGAACTACATCTGAAATTATTTTAATAACATTAGAAAAATTCCCAGTCAGAACGCGAAAGAGAATTTGACGATTTGATATTACATAAATATATTATGTGATAAACATGATATACATACATTGTAAGCATGTTAAATTAAACTGTAATATCACAATCATCCCCATCAATATTTTCACTTTCTTTGAACGGTTTTAACATTTTAAAAATATTACATCACACTATCAATTATTTGATGTTTAGATGTTAAATTCCTTAATACTTATATTTTAATAGTAATTTTCTAGTATTTATCCTTGTTCTAGTATATATATAATCTTTTTTTCCATATAAATTATGCGCCAGATTCTTTTAAAGGTACAAACAAAAACAAAAAATTCTATTTTTTTTTTTGGACATAGCCATCCTGTATAATTTTATGTTTTTTTCGGACCCAATTTGGTTAGAGGTGTGGGATTATCAAAATGATGAGACATATTGGTTCTTAATACAACTTTTATTAAGAAAAACTTATATTTATTTAAAAATTTAATTGACAACTTTTTTAAAGTGAGAGTTAACCCCCAATTTAAAACCCTTTTGTATTAAAAGTAAAGACCCGCAACTAGATCTTTTTATCTTAATTATAATAAATAAACCGATTCATTTTAACTTCCTATAAAAAAATATTCCCTTTTTTACAGACCCTCCTTCCTTCAGTGATTGAGTGATATTTTATAATGTAACTGAATATGCGAGGTTTCCAACTTCTTTATAATGAATAAATCTTTTTTCCCAAAAAACTATAGGACATCTAACTCTTTGATCAAAATTTTGACCCACACTAAGTTATCTCTAAACTTTGCCGCTACTTATCATAAAAGTTTCTACCCTTTTTTTAAAGTATATCTCATTTACATATTTATTGGGTTTTTTTCTTTTTGATTTTGGGGTTTAAAAAAGGGGCCATTAATCGTGGCCGAAAAGCATAGGATTTTGTTAGCAGAAGCAAAAGGAGATTCAAACCCCCCCCAAGAAAAAAAAACGTGATTTTTTAAGGGTTCTCAAATGCCCTTAATAAATTACGTGTCTAAATCTCTTTTTCTGAATCTCTTCGCTTTCGGGAGTTTTTTTTTAAATTTTAATTTTAAAATTTCCTTTTTCTTTTTTTTTCCCAATATTTATTTTTGACTTTAATTTTCATTACTCATCTTAGAATTAAAATTTCAATTTAAATTTAAATTTAAAACCTTCTTGACAAAAAAATTTTTACCCATTAACTGGGCCAACATTAAAAATTTCCGAATTTATGCCCACTCTCATTTTTTAACTTTTTAATATTTAAAAGTAACTATACCCCCAAAATTTTTAAAAAAAAATTTTTCTGGGTGCGCAGACCCAAACTTTGCATCTTTATCATCACTGCCTATGGAGCTGGATTTTCCGCTCCATTTTTGTTGAAGTTATTTATCAAAATTTTTCGGCCCCCGTCCCCCTGAAATAAAAAACTTTCTAGTCATTGTTTCCAATCTATGTTTACATAATATCAATTAATTTCACAATTTTTATTCATTATATTTATTTGTATATCACAAAAATTTCTCATCTCCACCCCCCCCATCGGGTTTCCCAAAAAATTTCCCAAAATAGCCGCGCCTTTATTATTATTTTTGGGTGCCCTGACTACCCCGGTTTCCCAAACCAGATCCCTCATAAACGTAACAATACAAAACATATATATATATACACATATTTTTAAATTACAAACATTTTTTTTCAATTTTTTTATTAACAAAAAAAAAAGGAACCATCTCACGAAGTCATACATCAAGCAAACAAATTTTCAAATTACAAATTTTTTTCTCCAAAAAAAAAATTTTTAACAAGTAAAAATTTCCCAAAAAAATAAATAAACCCTCATTGTAGTGTTTGATTTTTTTTTTGGCTTATAATTTTTAAGCCCCCCTGAGACTTCTTTCTTTGCAATAATTCTTCCGACCTTTTTGTTGGAAGACCCCAAAAAATGGAAAAAAATACAACCTGATTTTTTTTGGTGGTCTCCCACCATTACGTCCAACAGAGGTGCTACCACTTTTCTTTCCCCCGGTTGCACCTGGAATTTCTTTTTTGCTTGTTGTAGGGTTTTTGTAATCCCCCTTTGTCGCCCCCTTTCTTGTTTTCCCCTTTGTTTTTTCCCTTTTGGCTGGTCGGGGTTTTGTTCTGCCCCCTCCGGCGGGGCCCCTCAGATTGTACGGGGTTTTCCCATTTTGGAAACTTCAGTTGATTCTTTTTTTGTTCTTCTTTCTACTTCTAGAAATAGTACTGGACGAAAATTGTTTTTTTTATTTATGTTATTGGGTCCCTTTCTCTCGTTTTTTTGGGTCCACTTCCCCCCTGACATTCCGGGATCTATTAATACCCCTATTATACCTTCCCCTTTTTTACTTTTACTTTCACTCCCAAATGAACCGGGGAAGGGATTTTGGACCAGTGATTTTGCGTTTATGGGCCCCATCTGTTTTTTTATATTGATTTGATTTTCCCAAATTTCCCTTTTGCCTCTAACTTACGTTTCATCGTAGATTTTTCTTTCCCTTTTAGTGTGACTCATTTAATCCTTGATGTACTTTTTTCCCAAGTACTATTTTCCTGACGATCTTATACTATTTGGGAAAACCCGTTCCCAATTTTGACCTCGTCACATTTTCCCATGACGATATATTCTTATTTGATCTACGTTAACCGTTTTAAACTTTTTCCCCCGATTTCCATATTACAATATTATTGTTATTTTTTTTTTCCCAATACTCTATAAGGTCCTTTCAAATTTTTTTTAAATTTAGCCCGAAATTTTTTTGGTTTTAGGAAATTGGGGGTGTTTTCTAATAAGACCCCAAACATTTACCTTTATTTTATGTCTTTTCTACGTCTATTAATAATATTTTCCCACCTTTTCCCGTTTAATTTTCTTTTTAGTCTGCTTCCTTAAGGCTTTTTTTGAATTTTTTTGTATTTTTAATTTTGAACTTTCCGAGATCATAACTAGTTTTTAAAAAGGTGTAATCAATTTTTGACCCAAAAAAAATTCAGCAGGTGATTTTTTCCCCTTGTTTCATTCACCGCCGTGAATGGGTTAAAACAAACTCACGTAAAATTGGGTCCCAAGTATCGTGTTGATCATTAACATAATTTGCAATCATTTGCACTATATCTCGATTAACCCTTTTAGTCCATTTGTTGTGGAAGATATGCAACAGTCTTTCACATGCCTTTTTGCCAATCCAAAAAAAGTGCCCAAAAATTTCGGAAAAAATTGGGGACCATTATCCTTTTAAATTTTTTTAGAGCTCCATAACGCGATATAAAGTTTCAAAAAAAAGTCCCCTATTAAAACGGATGAGGCCTTTTTTTAAAAGGTATAATTTCAGCCCATTTGCTGAAATGATCGGTTATTACCCAAAATATAGCGATTACGTCTTATTCTAGAAAATGGGGTACGGGCCTAACAAATCTAACGTCACCATCTCATTCCCGGGTAATTTGATATAATTGGGTTTAATCGACCAGCTGGTAACGCGTTTTTATAGTTATTGACGGCAAAAAGGCATGTAGAGACATATTGATCAATGAATTTTTCATGTACGAGAAATAAAAAAAACATCCCAATTTTATGATACGTTTTAAATCTGCCCCGGGTGTCCAGCAATTGGCTTGTCATGAAATTCCCCTCATTATTTTTATTCCTTAAAAAATTTTTGGGAAAGTACGCATTTCACCCAATGACGTTGCGTGTTTCGCATAAAAAAAAACAATCCTTCAATTAAACGGAAATCGGGGCCAATTCTCACATATCGTTGCATTAACCGAGTTATCTTCCCGGGTTTTTTAAATATCATAATATGACCCCAATTCTGGGTCATTTTTCGTTCTGTTATTAATTGTTTTCCCCCCCGGAAGTACTAAATCCTTTATTATGGCACAATTAATTTTATCTCCAATTATATTTTTCACATTTCTTTTTTGGTAAAACATTAGCCACCATATTTAACTTCAAATTTTTGGAAACCCTTTAAATTTTTAAATTCCCCTTTTTTCTACCTTATTATTTTTTCAACCAGCGAATTTTGAATTTTTTAACGCTTTTTTGATCAAAAAACCTTTCGATCTTTTACCCAATTTTTAAAAAACCCAAAACCGAGAATACATGGGTATTCTAAACTTTAACACATGGGAAAAGACCAATTTCTTTCGAAATTTTCTGATGCGAATATTCAACCCCACGATCCCCATGTTTTGGCATTTTCGCACCCTGTGCCGTTATTACCTGGGCTCCGGGTTTTTTTAAATTTGTTTTTAAAAAACATATTTTCTATATACTTCTTCTTTATATAAATGAATATCTGCCCGGTGTCCCATAAGGCTTTTAAAAAAGTGTTTTTTTAATAAAAATAGGAACGTGGGGAAGTTCTACGGGTGATATACATATCGGAGAAAGCTTAATTGTTTCTCTTGTCGATACTTTTTGAGGTTGATCTTTAACTTTTACAATATTTAATCGTTCCTTTGCCTCCTATCGCCTCGACTGAAATTTTCACTCAAACCCCCTATTTCTACGGTCCCTCTTTTAAAAAATTATCATTTCGCTCATTTCGAAATGAGAAACCCCTTTGTTGAATCTCTGATCACTATTTTGAAATCTATTCCTCTCGAACCCTCTATTACTTTGACGGCTATTCCAAAAAAAATTATTTCTACTGTTATTTGGTCTACGTCCTACTTCAAATTCCTCCAGTTTCTCCCCATTAGCATCAAAATTAGGCATCCTATGCGCATTTTGACCTCGTCTTTTCTATATTATCATTCTGTAAACCCCTTTTAATTTGAAGAATACCTTCTGAATTTAGCCAAGACTTCCAAAAAGTTGTACCGTTTTTTGTGGATCGCGCATTTCCACATAATCCTGGTTTTTGTGGTTCGAGTCGAACTAAAATATGATCCAAATCTGCTTGGGACATTCCTAATTCTAAACCTTCTCGATTTTTTAAATTATAAACGAAATCAGTGGGTTCCTGATTTCTTCCCTGCTGTGAAGCGTAGAATTTTGCTTGTAATTCTTTCTTATTTTTGACCGCGGGAAAAGCCTTCGCTAATTAGGTTGAGCTGCGCAAAATCCGTGGCTGTATTTTGCACTAACACCGACCCAAATATCGAGTACCAATTTTGGGAGCCCTTCCCCTGAGATGACTTTTTTAAGTAAGCACATGACAGATTACTTGGGATTTCAGTAACTGTATGTTATTCTCTATTGTTTCGATAAACTCTGAATTTTTCTGACCCTGAAAATACATTTCAGGTAGTACGTTACCTCCATCTGCATTACCTAACCCAGAATTATACACGTTCCGGGGGATTGCGACATAGCCATCCTGTGATGACTATGTCTTTCCGGATCCGCGTAAGCTAGAGGTTTGGGATTATCAAAATGATGAGACATATTGGTTCTTAATACAACTTTTATTAAGAATAACTTATATTACTTAATTCTAATTGACAACTTTCTTAAAGTGAGAGTTAACACCCAATTAAACCTTGTATTCAAGTCAGATCACGCAACAGATCATTTATCTTAATTATAATAAAAAAAACCGATTCATCTAACTTCCTATACAAAATATTACCTTTTGCAGATCTCCTTCCTTCAGTGATTGAGTGATATCTATAATGTAACGGAATATGCGAGGTTTCCAACTTCTTTATAATGAATGAATCTTTCTTCCAAAACTATAGGACATCTAACTCTTGATCAGAATGATTCCACACTAAGTTATCTCTAAACTTGCCGCTACTTATCATCAAAGCTTCTATCCTTTTAAAGTATATCTCATTTACATATTATATTCGTTTGTCTTCTTGGTATTGGTTGGAAAGGTTTTGCCATTAATCGTGGCCGTCAAAGAACATAGGAGTTATGTTAGCAGAAGGACGCGAGAGACCTCACAATTTCTATTATTCCGTATACTTTTGCACGTTACATAATATAGGCATTTTATTTTGAAATATCTTAACATATCCGAAAAGGACTGAACGACTTGAAGAATGAGTAATAAATATCTGTTCCTTGTGTAAAATCAGTCAAATTCGTACAACTTTTCAATTAAAACTAAAACGAGGAAACTTTATAGAGTCATATTTACCAAGCAAAATATCAGAACAATTTTCAAAAATATATATAAAATTTACAAACGATATGCTTTTGAGAAATGTATTATGTAACATTTTTTACGAAATGGAGGAAATTTGTGTAGATAATTCAGCATTTTTTTTCTTTAACTGAAAATATTTGGGATGAGAAATGGATGCAAAAATAACTTATACAGTAAGGATAGAAAAAAAAATCTCTCCCTTACTAATACTTTTCTTCAAAACTACAACCTTGTTTTCACAAATACGAATTTCAGAATACAAATCCTGCGCATATGCAGTATCACTCTGAGCTGTAATAAGATACTTTTGGCACGCCTCCTTGGATGATTCACATATTTTATCACTTCTTGATTGTATGATGCAGCTTTATATTCACAGTCTAATTAATTTCGCCCGTTAGAGAGACTTAAAAACAAAAACGTATACTATTTTGCTATGCTGACGATCCCTGAACATATAGAGGAGACAATTTAAAAAAATTCTAGTAAATACCGCGAAAAACCGGTATTTTAACTTGTGAATACCGGTATCACAAAATTGTACAAATGGCTCAAAACACCGGTTTTCGGTATCCCGGTATTGCAATCCCTATATGTAATGCCATTAAAACACTCATTTGAATTTTGTGTTTTGTCATGAAAGCATTTAGTAAGCATTTCTTTGGTACATAATTCTAAATATGTAGGCTTAACCATGTTTAGTACTTCATTGGATAAACCTTTATATCTTTCTTTTCGCTTTTTGAAAAAAGATAGAGTATAACGCTGGTAGTAGCACCAACTATCATTTCCGATGGTACTCTGTCCATGCAGGGGGTTTTCGACGCTTCATAAACAGTGAAATAGGGCTTCAATAACATTTTCTTGAAGGCTGGGCAGGTTTCCAACATTGTTACGAAAAGCAATCTCCTAATAGTTCTGTAATCGGTCAATAAAATAGTCGGGGAGCTTACCTTTACCAGACAGATTTTTATTTTTCGACTTTAGTTTGCGTATTCTCACGCCTACTCTCTTTTGAACATAACCAATACTTTCATATTTTATGACACTATCTCTTTCCTATAAGTATCTTTGACACTGATGAAGCTTTTAGGATCCCCGCGTCACAATAGTAGTGTGCAAGTTGAAGACCTTGTTTGACAATAGAACGTTGGAAGATTCTAGTAGCACCAACTGCTTTTATTTTTAACACGCAGAACCTTGGAATTTGCTATGGCACACGTAATCTACTGCAAAGATGCCTGTCACAATGATTTTATACATTTTAGAAATCTTTTTGCAGGTGGACTGTACGACGGCATTAATTCAAGGTCCACTACTTTACCAAAGTCACCTGACAAAGCTCCGACGCACCCATTCATAGAAGTATAACTTCCACGCTACCACGCTCCATCAACTGGAACGCCACATTCAAGTATCTTATTTTTAAGTGGATGTAGCACCAACAGTTCAGAATTTGGGTTTGTTTTTCATAATTAACGTATGTAGTTCTACTGAGCCTGTGTAAATTTAACGTAGCACATAATTTATATAAACCCAGCACAGACAATTTTTTCCCAATTTTTCTCATACCGTAAGTAAATTTTGTATTTACTTCATGACAGTTTGAAGTTTTCTTTGAACAAGAAAAAAAAAACCCTGAGTAAAAGTCACAATGCGTACACCTTATAACAAAGTTTGAACACAAACTATATCTGGAATCTTCAGAGAGCAGTAAACCATCTTGGAAACATCTTGGGCAACAAAAATTTAAAAATAAATTTAAGAGGACTTCTACATCCATTAAGATGTTACCAGTAAGCGGTTTAGGTTCATATTCTGCCTTTCTTTATCAAAAACCACAGGCATTTTAGTCTTTGAAGAACTGGCGTTGGTACCCTTTTTTTAGGAATATATCTGAAATTTTTCTATGCAATTTATTCTTATGTTTTGAAGAAATTTATTCGAGGTATTAACTCAGCCTCTTAAAAAGTAGTATATTTCTAGAACTAAAACTATTTAAATTCCTAAGGTATGACATTTCTTTTAAATAAAATAAACAGTATATTTCGACTTTTGTTGAACTTTTTTATGTTCATCATTTTTTTATTGTTATTGCTATCATTTTCATACCCGGCGTATAACACGTACCCATAAATTTCAGTATTATTTTTCGTGTTAAAAGTGCTCGTTATACGCCGGATATTCCAGTATTTTTTTTTGACAATGCACAAGCTAGGTATTCTTTACTTTTAGAAATCCCAGGCAAAGCCTTCTTTTGCATAGGGGCTCAGAGCGTCTAAAATCTTAAGATTTATCTGGGCCTCAAAGAGTCTTAAGACGTGCCTGCTCTTAAATTTTTTTTATTTTATTGCAATCATAAACAACATCCTACACTAAAAATGTAACAAAAAATTCAAAATACTTACATTTTATGCGATTTTTGGCATTGCATATTATCCACTAATTTTGCAGAGTTAGCTGTATAAGATAATATCCTTAATGTTACAGCATATCCGAGATTTTGCTATGATAATGTTGATAGTTGGACTGTTGCTTTAATTGTGTTCATTGTTGAAAACAACGATTCAATAGCGAGAGAAATAGTATATAATGAACAGCGATGGGTGCTCAAAAATAGCTTCGTGGGTACATATGCACCCGCGGGCATTGATTAAGGCTGTTTTCGGCTAATGCTAAAGAATAGGACCCAAATTCGGAATAATTTTTCATATATAAAAAAATACTCAAACATTAGTATTATATTCTGGCTTCACTATACTGTAGATAATCACTTATTTTATTATACTAAACATTTTTATCCTTGTCGGCACATTTTTTCTTTTATGAAATGTGTTTCGCATTTTTTCTCCTATACCGTAATGCTAAATGAGCTATCCCTTCACATGTTAAAAGGAAAAACAGATTATTTATGAAATGTTTTGAAATTTTAAAATCACTATATTATAAACAAATGCATGAGTTACAATCTCAGAATATTTTATAAAAATTGAGACATTTTTTCTGTCCGAAAATGTTCTCCGCGTTAAGTTCACGCTCTTGTGAATATGGCGAAAACAGCCTTAAGAAACCCTGCTATACAGAATCGGAAAAAAGTTATGGTAAAGATTTTACTTCACAGGTGTTTATTGTAATATCTGATGCGACCTCTCTGTAGTATCCTTTATAACTTCTATTTTTTCATTTTCAACAAACATATCAGTCTCATCCGACAGGCCACGGTAGCCGAGTGGTATAAGTATCGGACGGGGTTGTTTTTTCACGATTCGATCCCAGTACAACAAAGACCCGCCTTTAGAGCAGCGATGCGTTAAATTTCCGAGACCCGAAAGTCCCCCTTTGGTGGGTGGGTAGTTGGGAAAAAGGGGGGGTGCCAGCTCGGGGTTTTTCCCCACCGCCCACTTTTGGACGGGGGTTCAAAGTTACGGACCCCCCATAAGCCCTCGGCAGTTTTGAACAGTGCACGTTAATATTCAAAAACCCCATCCGAAAAAAACTATTTTTTTCAGAAATTCCTTCTTTTTGGATAAACAAAAACTAATTGATTCATAATATATATATATATTTCGTGTCTATATCTTTCTTTAAATATTCTAAATCAGAATACAACAATAATTATATTAGTAAAAACCATAAAAAATCTATGCGTACAGATAAAAAATTTGATTTAAGAAAAAAAAAAATTATAACCAGTTATAAGTAAACCAAATATAAAATCATTCTTAATTTAGCACGAAATATGACCAGATAAAAGCAAAATTCTATATAAGTTATATGAAATATATCTCCTCCATTCACACAAAAACTTGAAATACATCATCTCTACATGGAATACATAATATCATTCAACATAGTGTTATATATATATATATATTCCTATAATAAAATTAAGTAGGAATCAGCTAAGTAAGCCCTTCATCGTCATAAAAAAAATTCCTTGCAAAATTCAGTTTGAATGCCATTTGCAAAGGATACCGAAAGAACAAACTTATGTGCACCTTCATGCAGCTAAAAAAATTTCCCCTTTTGATTAGAATAATAAATTGTTGGGGTGTTTTTATCATATAGCCCATAAACACAATTTTAGAATACTCACACACACAAAAACACAAAAAAATTTATTAGGAATTTCCCCAAAAATTTTTTTTTTAAATATTAAAAAAATGAAAAAAAACAACTTATTTTAATATTTCCTTTTTCAGCTTTTTTGTCAAGTTGACGATTCCCACTTTTGTGGGGGAAAAAATATTTGGGAAAAAAATACAAGTATCAACATCTGGTAGTAGAACTGAAAAGTATGAATGTTCATGACAGATAACTTTAGGTTTCATTTGATAGATTTCATTCGTTAATAAGTTCAAGGTTATTTTGTGTCCCTTTTGGATCTAAAGAGATTTTTTTTTGGATCCATTTTGGGATTTCGTTTTCCCAAAAATTTTTGTCTTTTTTTTTTTTAACCCCAAACAGCAAACCCATATTTTTTTCTTGATCCCACACCACCCAAAGATTTTCTCAGAGCCTAATAGATATTTTGACTAGAGAATATTTCGTTAAATACAAAACCCATATGAAAGTTTAAAACTTGGGCCCCCAATTACTTTTTTTCTTTAAAACCCCCCCCTTTTACCTTTAATGTCCTTGCCACACAATTTGTTTTAGTTTTACAGCAGTGTTTCTAAATTTTGGGGGGCGCCCCCCCCGGGGAAGGGTATAACCTTCGGGGCCTCAAATATATTGGGGTCGAAAACAAAGACAATTTAAAAAGGGAATTTTTAATTTTAAAGGAAAAGAAGCAAATAAAATACATTCTGACTTTAATAAAATAAAAATACACATTTATACTGTTTTATAATACGCTTAAAAAACGTATCAGTAATTTAAAAATGTGTTAAAATTTAATTTTAAAAAAATGAAGTTAAGAAAAGTTTTTAAAAATTACCAGTGGCCCTAAGGGCATGCCCAAAAAATTTTATACAAAAAATTTTTAAAAAATCTTGATAATTTTAGAGTTTATAATTAAAGTCGTATATATTTTTAAACTTTAACTCAAAGGGAAAATTATTATTTATACACTGGGCCCTTGTTTTGTAAGGAGCGGGTGGGTGGGGGAAATTTTATTTTAAAAAGGGGCCCACAAGTACAGAAAGTTTTGGGAAACAAAAATTTTCGTTTTTACAATTTTTAGTTTTTAGCGTCCTTTATGAAACATGTCCCCTTTAAAAACCCCATTTCAAAAAAAAGATTAACCTTTTATATTTTTTAAAAAAATTTTAAACTATTTTTTAAATTTTTTAATTGCCCCAAATTTTTGGGTATTGGGCCCTTTTAAGCATGGTAAGTCCCTCAATCGCGGGGCCAAATTTTTACGGGGTACCATCTAGTGGAGGTTATTGCTGCCAAATTTTGATGTTTGAATAATTTTTTAATTCAATCTCTCGTCAAACCGCAGTCAAGTTTTCTCAAGTGATCTCTTTCATGCCACATCATCATATGACATGCGCGTCTACGATTTCCACACATCAAAATTCCCCCTTTTTTTCCAAACCCGGGGTTGAAATCCCGGGAATCTTGGGGTTACCGGGGAGCTTTTCCAAATTTTTTAGCCACTGAGCCGTCTCCACCCAAAAAAAGAAACATTGTTTTTCCAATTTGAAAAAGAAAATGTTTTTTTTTTAAAATGATATAACCCTTTGTAAAATTTTAAATTTTGTTTTTCCCTTTTAACTTTGAAAAATTTTTTTTTTTAGTTTTTTGTTCTCTTCTAAGATTTAGAACTGAGATTTCTTCCTTTTTTTTTTTGGGTTTCAATTTTATTTCCTTTTTTCCCCGGGAAATTTTTATTTCCCAAGGGGAAATTAAAAAAGGGGAAGAGGTTTATACGGAAAAACCCCTTTAAAAGTTCTATAGGTTTTATTAACCTGCACCAAAACCCGTGATCTATTTTTGGGTTTATACCCCCCCAGAATTCCCCCGTGAGAACGATATTTTTTTAAACACTTCGTATTGTCATTTAGCTGGTTTTAAAACATGGAATTTAACCCCCCAAAAAAGGGTTTGAAGCATTCTTTCCTATAGGGAGTCCAGCAACTAGCGTTTTGATGTTTCCCCCATTTTGGCTTTAAAATGCAGCTTTATTTTGACCAACAGAAAAAAAAAAAAGAAAGTTCAACTTTTTTTGTTTTAACCCCGTACTGCAATTTTTCTGGTTTATTTTTATTAGAAAAAAAATTGTTTTGGTTTTTAAAAAAGCAAATTTAAAAAATGCTGATCTTAAAAAAAGATCGCTGGGCGTTAGTGGTAATAAATCATTTTTTTCCCCTTTCATTTTTTTCCAGCCCCCGGGGTAAAGTGTTTTCCCCCCGCCGAAGAAGCGTTTTGAATATATGTTTTCAGGAAAAAAGAGTCTGATATAATTGTTTTACCTTCTAATGTGTGGATGAATTAACTGACGAAGAATATTTTAATAATGATGAAATGACTACTCCACTGGTAAAAGACTGTCAGGTAATGTAGAAATCTGTGTACCCATGGTAGAAGTAGAAGTAAAAGAACAATATGAATCGATAGACATAAGCGATAATGGCCCTAATATTACGGAGCAATTGCCATCTAGCACCAGTAATGCCGTGGTTCTTGTGACTACTGTTTTGATGAAAAGAACGAAATAACTATAGTTACATGGAAAGATAACAAGTGTGTAACAACAGCGACAAACTTTGATTACATACAGCCTTTAATCCAAGTATCAAGGCATCAAAAAGGTTTGAAAGAAAAATCCCAAATTTTGCAACCTAATAATATTTACCAGTATAACAAAAATATGGGTAAAGTCGACCAGCACGACTGGCTCTTGAAAACACAATACTTCAGATCCGTGGCAAAATGGTACTGGCCAATCTTTACTAGAGTTATCGACTTGGCTATCGTAAATACGTATATACTGTGTTCAATTTAACAAATTATGAAAAGAAAAGTATAAAATACATCCGAAGATATATCGCCGTTGCGTACCTCAAACGGGGAACAAATTCTAAGAAAGGCATTGGAAGACCTCTGATGATGTCACAAGATCAAACGTAATAGACTCTATGCGTTTAGATAGAAAAGACCATGTTATAGGAAAAAGAAAATCCAAAGAAGATGCCAGTTTCAAAAATGTAAGGGTAGACCTCTTACGTTTTGTACAAAATGTAATCTAACCCTTTGTCTGAAATGTTTACTATTATATCACACTTAACTTTTACAAATTGGCTGTATAAAATTATAACCTAAGTTTAGGTCTGTAAATAATATTTTCTTTTAAATCATATTAGTTGCTTTTAAATTCACAAAAGTTTAATTTCCTAAATTTGTAATTCTTTAAATATAAAACCACAGGAAAGTTACTTGGTCTTTACTACCATAAGCGCCCAGCGATCTATTTATAGATCACCTATTATCTCAGCTGCTAATTACGGAAAATGGATACAACTTCATAATTACTCTATTTATGATATATGAAAATCGTAATAAAAAATATTTTTCAAAAATTTCGATTTTAAAATAATTTGGGCGTTAACGGGTTAAATTTAATTGCAATTAATTTTCTTTTCTGTATGGAATAAGAAAAACGTACAAAAATCATAGAATTAGGTTTCATACTGTATTATAATATTAAAGTAGTTAAACTATTTATAGCTCTAATACTTAAGATTGGAGAAAAAACTCATTTTTAAAGTATAATACATACATATTATGTTTTCACCTTAAGGGCATCATTTCCAATTACTTTATTCAATACAGTTATCCCCTAAAAAAGCTATTGTTATCACTCTCAACTTAGAAGTTTGCTATTTTTAATCATATTATTCTGCATATTATAATCATATTAGTAGTTAATTGAGTTTAGCACTTAGTTCTGTTTACATCCAATAAAGATTTATAATAGTTTCGTAAAAGAAAAAAAAAGTTTAATCAATATTAAAGCCTGTGCGTAACTGTAATTTAAATGTTTAATATACAAGACGCTTTTTTCCCAAGCTGAAAATATGTCAGTCGATTTTTGAAAATTATCCATTTCCCACTTATATTTAATTTCCTATATGGGCCTTAGATTTTTATATCAATTCAAAAACATTTTAAATTAATTAACGTCATTCTGTTGTTGCTCATGCACCTGCCTGACATAGTCAGAACGAGACCCGCGGAATTCATCGTGGCAATGGACTAGATGCACGCCTGTCGTTGGCTTTTAGCTTTGAACACCATACAGGTGACAGTACGATTTAGCTCGGAGAAATTCCCGAAGGAACGATAGATGGCGACACCACCCCTTTCTCTACCTCCACAATTTAGATATGGAACTGAATTGGAGGGAAATTTTCTCCAGTTCTCTGCACTCGAGTGATTCAGCCCACAAGACTTTCGGACCCACTGATTTAATGAGCATGTGCTCCGCGTGTACTCGGAGGGTATTTGGCGGTACGGGCAACGAATCCAGGCCTTCCGGTCCGGAGTCCGGTGCTCTAACCACAAGGCTACCACGTCATTCTAAAGGTATTGAGTGTTTCGTGATACAATACGCAGAGTAAAATCATATTACTTTTGATTATTTGTTAAATTTTTATCGTTAGTGAATTTCAAAAAAAAAATTAATATTAAATAATTAATTTGTATTCTCTTTTTATAAGGTAAGAAATCGTTACCACGTGTATAATTTATTTATAACGTTTTTGCTCACTTTATTAACTAATCATTGCTTCTTTATCATCTAATTTTAAAGAACAAACTAACTATATGTATTATTCTTTTTAATATTGAACTCAAGGTGGAAGCAAAAATTTGGTTAACATTTAAAAGGTGATGCATTTGTTCCTCATAAAGTTAATCATATATATTTTGAGTCATTTTTGATTAAGATATTAAGATGATTAAGATGCCAAAGTCAGTTTTTTATGATATAAAGGGTCAAATGTATGGTAATTACATGAACTATTATTAAAAAAGTCTTAAAACTAAGCCCTACTAAATAGCAGTCCAGCAATTATTTAGTTATTATAATTATTTTATATATTTTATATCGCAGTGTGTCGAAACGACACCAGAGGACTCCTAAGGGTAATTGATTTCACGAACGTTCTAGTGTTAATACGCATATACTACAAGATAAAATTTTTTAAATATATTTAACT
>BMAV01016035.1:212390-263450 GCA_019973955.1 Trichonephila inaurata madagascariensis | reverse complement strand
ATAGGTTTTGGTTCTAAATCCCCCCTTTGAGGTAAAGTAAGGTATTTTTAGAAAGAAAAATCTATAAAATTTTAAAAAATCTCAAATTGAAAAAAAAAAAAAAAGATTTTATTTTTCCCAACCCCCCTTTAAGGAATTACAAATACCCCACGTTGGCAACTGTGTCAAAACTTAAAAAGGTTTTTTTTCACGTTTTACAGATTCAGTTGAACTAAAATTTTTTATACACGATTGTTTTGGGATGACAAAAAATTTTTTTCTTTAATCAAAATTAAAAAAATTAATTATCACTTAATGTTGTGACTGTCCTATGTATATACATATTTATATTAGTTGTAACTATTTAATAAAAGTGGAAAAATAAAAAAAAAATTTGTTGATCTAAGTAGGAATTGACTAAATTTTTTTTTTATAATACTTGTTTTTAAATAAACATTTGTTAATATTATACATGTGTTCTTAAAATAAGTACACTTTGTTTACATCTGTGCGTTATTCATATGTACTTTTTAAAAAAGCCGTAAAAAAAAAACCAAAAAGGCCCTTAATTGAATAGCTGGAAACATATGATTGCAGTTATGCAACTATGATGTCATATGAACTTGCATTATAGGGCAAATGCTTGATTGGTGTGGCTTCACTATACTTGAAAAAGAACTATTCAACCCCACTCTAAGAATATTCTTTTTGAACATGCAACAATCACTTATTTTTGGTCCCATTCGGGAAAATCCTTCACATACCTTTTTTTTTAAATTTTATTTTTACCTTGGAACATATAAGGGTTGCCCAATTGAAAAGTGGACAAGTTTAATAAAAAAGACCGATTTTATTAGAAGAAAAAAATCTCTGGGGACTGTAACACAGGTCCCATCGTTTTGGCAGCAGGTCTATGCCTTCGCTGTAGGAAAATCATGTTTTATTCTTGAGAAAGTCCTGACCAACTTCCTTCCTTTCATCATTCAATTAGAAACGTAAAACTGTCTTAACATGTTCGCTGTCATTAACGCGTCAGCAGTGCTACCTCGTATGTCTGGGAGGACGGTCGACTATAATAAGTAATGTGCTTTATTGTATATTCGGCTTCTGAAAATGGATACGCAAATTTTACTGGCAGCGAATGTGTTAAGGGGCCTTAAGTCCTAGAAGTCACAGGGTGACAAATCCGGACTGTACGGTGGGTGTTCTAACATTTTCCAAAAGATTTTTTTCAAGTTGCTTTGGTTTCACGGGAGACGTGTGGGTGGATATTGTCATGGAGATGCGATACCGTTTGCTGCCTTTTTCGAAAACTTTTACGCCAACTGTTCCAAGACGTTCGACCTAAACAGACGGCCGCCGTAGCCGAGTGGTATAGGTATCGGATCGTGGCTTGCCTTGTCACGAGATCGAGCCCAGTAACACCCCCCGCCGTGGGGCAGCGTGCCATTAAATGTCAAGAGCTGAAACGTCCTCCCGTTGGTGTGGTAGTTGAAGAGGGGTTGCCGCCAGGTGTCCACGTCACTTACCTGGTTCAAAAATTGGATCCGTCGCCAGAAGCCCTCGAGTAGCTGAACAGTGCAACCTTAATATTCAATCAATCGACCTAAACAGTGCTTGCTATAGAAATGCTACTGTTCGTCGACAGATCTCCGAATTAAACTCACCTCCTGCAACTAGAAACCGTACTACCCGCACGTTGTTCTGGATCTGGACGCATCCTAACACATGACTTTACTTTCGATTAATTTCCTCTACCACTAATAGGTTTCACTGTTAAACATCGTATGCGGTGCACACTTCTTACCGTCCTTCGCATCCCTGTTTGGTGGCTCTGCTCATTCTACCGCAATCGCATATGTCCACTTTTCATTTTAGCAACCCTTATAGAATCGAGATTCCAAAATTTCTTTTATGTACATGAAACACAAGCTTTGTAATCTATCCAATAAAATCAGTCAATAAATAAAAGTAAACAATCCCATTACTTATTCCCACAGTAACGTTCATACCTACTGCTCACCCCAAAAACAGCTTTTAACAAAATGTTACGAGACAGGTTGACGTTTTGTTTTTGTCTCAAGTTCCAAATAAGCAACTTTCTAAGAGACCAGAAATCTACTAAAAGGCTTCTTTAAGAATTAAACATGATAAAAAATATATATATATACAATTATACTTTTAATAATATGGCTTGGCTCATTAAATATGTTCCACATATATTACAGACTTATGTCATACACTGAGAATTAAATTTCAGAACTTTGCTATTTTAAACAAGTTTTATCTCAAACACAAAGTAGAATCATAATGCATAGCGTTCCTGAATTATTTCCACTAAAAAAAATATTGCTTGTTTTTGACAATGTTTTATTAAATTTAATGCAAAAGTTCAACAAAATTTGTTTCTGCCACACTAACTGGCTTATTTTTCAGATATTAGTTCCTCTAAATGATAAAGTCCAGGAGATTCGAAGAGCAGCAAAGATTTTGAATGCAGTTGTAACTTTTAAACCCTAAGTTTTTTTGGTGGGAAAATATTTTATTTCACTAGCTAAAAATAAAGTTTTTTTCAACAAAGTTCTTTTTTCAATGCAATAGGAAAAAATCAGTTTCAATAAATATTTTTCACTATACTTAAAATTTTCCTACAAAATTTAGAATTAAATTAAACACTATACTAAGTCTGAAAATTTTATAAAATTGGCTTTCATCAGCTGATGATTTTATTTTAAATTGGAAACATAATTAATGGTTAGAAAGAACAATTTCAATTGTCAGAGCTTGCTACCAAAAGCTATCTTTTAATCAAGTTTCGAAAGAATAGCTGCAGAGATGTAGGGATTTGCATAAAAACACAAAATTCCTAATGTGCAAATGATTCACATTAAAAAAACCTATGCTTTCAAATAATTGTACAATCATGCCGACTAATTTGATGCAATAGAAAGGCTCAATACAATCATAAATAAAATTTTGGAAAAGTAGAACAGGCTACAGAAAAAAAATCAGAATGAGCAAATTAATAGGAACCAAACACAAATTGGTTCATGTTCTTGAAATCACTTAAAATATGATTTCAAATGTAGCCATTAGGGAAAAGGGTAGGGGGCAGTGACGTAACGTACACCCCCCACATCGCGGAAGGGGATTCAAAGCCCGATGCCTAGTACAGCTTGGAGCCCCAATATTCTCCATTATGCAACTGGTAGGGGGCCCCCACACAACTCATATGACCACTTTATTTTTAGTAAGTGAGTGAAGAGCTTTGATTGATAAGAACTTATAAGTACACCAAGCTGATTTCATGTTCTATGATTTGTAAGGTTAACTAACATAAAATTAAACGTTGTTTCTAATGCCATCTGCCTGACAGTCAGATCGAGGCCTACGAAATTCATCGTGGCAAGGGCTAGAAGTACACATGTCATTGGCCTTGAACACCATACAGGTGACAATACAAATTAGCTCGGCGAAATTCCTCGAAGGGATGATAGATGGCAACACCACCTCCACAATTTTGGCATGGAACTGAAGGGGAGGGAATTCTCCAGTCCCACAAGACTTTCGGACCCACCGATTTAAAGAGCATGCACTCCGTGTGTACTCGAAGAGTATTTGATGGCATCAGACCCAGGCCTTCCGGTCTGGAATCCGATGCTCTAACCACTAGGCTACCCACATATATGACCACTAAAAATTAAACATTAAATATGTTTAATATAGATTACACAGGCCTAGATATATACATTAAAAGGCTTTTAAATGTTTTTTTTATACCAAGAATCCAACCTAATCCCTATTAATGCCTGTGCATTTTTAATAAATCCCAAGAAATATTAGAAATTTGGAAAATCCAACATGTTCAATGGTTACAAAATCAATTATTAGGGAGAACCAGAGTTAACTTTTGGTCCGGTCATAGAGACGACACACACTCATCAGCAATGTTTTCAATAATTAGCGTGTCGCAAAGCAACTTGCGATGCAAATAAAATATTACCAACCTTGTAAAATAACAGTAATTTAAACCTACAAAAAACTTCATAAATACATGCCATTTGTGGCAAATCCAAATCAGAAAATTTGTTCAACTGTTTGCCGTTTCAAATTATTCATTAACAGGAATGTGCATTTCTGCAACTTAATTTCACAATTGCACATCAACTAAATTAAAAAATATTTTTTCTACGTGTACACAGGTTTCCAACAGCTTATCAAGAACAGTGTTGAACAGATTTCCTTTTCCCATATTTTGTACTTTCAATATATCTTTTTGAAATACTCCAGCAAAAAATAGTTTATAATGTTCTGAAATCTTCCAATAGCATTCAAAAGTTGCTGGTTGCTTAGTAACACGAAGTGAGAGCAGCAGTTGATCAGTTAATATATCGAATTATAATGTTAAAAGGATTTAGTCTAACAGATGATGGATAAACATCAGTAAGGAATTAATGTCATTTGAATATCAGATATGTAAATCAATCAATTTTCAGTTTTGATAAAGTTAACTTTAAATTGGTTTTAGTAAAAATGAAAAACTGGTCTTGAATTTTACTATGTATGTAAAAAAAGTTTCATTAAAATTTTTCTTGATGGAACTTTTTTTTCCTGGTGTAATAATTGTAACTTGGTAATAATGTTTTCACTAGAAAAGAACAATATTTTTAAAAAAATATAAATATGTTCAAATATCTACCCATGGATGACACTAGAACTTTTTGTCTAATTATGCAGGTAGCTATTGGATATGAATGCCTCAATGAGGAACAAACGGTTACTTTTTGTACAGAAACACTCACTTAAAGGTTGGCAGATTATCAACGATATTATTTTTCCCAAATATTTATTTTAATCCAGAACTTAGTGCCAATAAAACAGTAGTAATATTTAACAGTTCATTGTTATACATTTATCTTTAAGACAAAAACAGAATTTGTGTGTATATACAATGCTATCTATAGTCAAATTCATAATATAAGATTATGCTAAGCAGATTTTTTCCTTTGGCCAAATTAAAATCACACAAAGGAATTTTATATTAAAATTACAGATTTAAGGACCTGTTTGAACCTTCCCATACAAATGTATAAACAATTAATTTCCATGAAATTACAATGTCATCAATTAATGTCCCCAACTGGAAGCTACTTGTGGAAAAATTTGCTGCTATTGGTACATTTCCCCGTTGCCATTTTATTCATTTAAAAGATTCTAAATGTTTTAATAAAAGGCTATTCTCTCTCAAAAACTATATTATGAAATATCTGGTTGAACATTCATATATTTTCCTAGTATATTTAAAGAATAAATAAAGCAGTGAAAGCCAAATCATCTTAAACTAAAAACTGATTTTAATTTATAGAGTAAAAAATATTTAATTGTATCTTTGAAATTAAATGAAAAAGAATATCGTAGATTTATGGCTTTTGTGCAATCAACTAACAAACTTTATTGCATATATAAAATAAGAGGTTAGAAATGCTTATAAAGTTTTAATTTAAATAAAAAGTTTTTGTATCAAAATAAATGATTTTTGTAATTAATAAAACTTAAAACAAATTTAATAAATAATTACATATTATTTTCTTAAATAAACAAGTGAGATAATTATTCTTAGTAAAATTTTCACACATATACAAGAAATTTCATTCTCAGAATCAAGAATGGAAGTTGATATAAAATGGCTAAAAAAATCTTTAAAATAGATGGAGAGCATTACCCTCTGCATAAAATACTTCAATAAAGAATCAATAATAAATCATAACTTTTAAAATGAATCACGTAAAAACTTTCTTAAATTTAAAAAGAAAGTTCAAGTACAATTCAAATATTTTTATTAAATATTTTTCAACACAAAGGACGACAAAAGATTAGAAAAAAATATAGCTAAACTCCATCAAACTTTATTACACATGCTTCCTATATCACATAAATACATTTTTTTTTTCTCTGTGAGAAAACCTTGGTGCTGACAGAGGATTTGCCAAGGAAAGGAAAAAATAACAAAAAGAAAATGAACACTCAAATCCCAGAAATCCAGAAGATAGAGATGTAGGAAAAGTTTTTACTAATATCTTATGAGTGTGTGTACATATATATATATATATATTTTTATATATTTTATTTATGTATATATATTTATTTATATTAGAGCAAATTTGTAAGGGAAAATGAACTATAGCACTAATGTTTAACAAGCTTTTGTAAACAACGCCAATTTCGTCATCATTCTGTCCAGTTTCAGGCCATTTATCCATAATGCAAATTTAGATTTCTGAAAAAGAAATAAATGATGAAAAAACAGGAGCTTTAATAATAATGCTTTACATTTCTAAACTAGCCATAACTGTTGTCACAACAACAAAAAAATACAATAATATTTTAAAATTACAATATCTTACAACATACTTAAATAATCATTATACTTCACTACATAAATAAAACTTAAAGTGTAAAAGAATATTATCTTTAGATACTCTCTTTAAAGCAACATTTACTGATAGCTGATGAATATAAAGGTTGGCAAATGTAATATTCATCAATCAAGATTTGAGACAAGTAGTGTTGAGCAGTTCTATGTGAACAAGAAATGCACTTACGCTACACAGGTAAAAAATAATGCACAATATGCAGTAGGATGAAAATGATCAAACATTATAGTTCCTGTTTCCAAGCTGATGCTTTATAAACTGTCCATTATAAACTCTGTAGTTTGCTAACAAATTCCTCATCTTGAAATAATCAGCTAACATTAAAAAATAAAAATCTTATGTGAGACAGGGAATACAACAAAACATTTCAAATTAATGAATAAAAAGTTAAAACAAAGAAATTGGTTCTTAGTTTTACAATTTGAAATCTTAAAAGAGATATGCTTTCTCCTTACAGTAAAAAATATAATTTTGAAAAAGGTGGCAATAAAACTTTCTTTTTTTTTTGCTTAGTAAAATAACGATTACTTTTAGAGATAAAGGATGTTATATCAGATAACATACTGAAAAAGAAAGAAAGGGTTTAATTTGCAAATCTGAACCAGAAAATAAAAGTTGATTCAAATCTCGAGTTTTATTCAGAGCTTTTAATTTTGGAGAGAGTATTAAAAATAAAATTTCCATTACAGATAACTTCATGCACAACACTTATCACATAAAACACTAGATATTTGAATATTTATACAAGAAATACTTATAAAGAGATTTTAAAATACTTAAAATTAATTTGTAGATAGTCAAGATATTTATTGAATTTTCTGCCCACAATTCATCGACAGAAGGTGGATAAAAGAATGTTTTCCATTGTTTAAGGAGTAAACAAAAGCATTATAGGAAAAGTAAAAAACAGCGGGTGTTAGATTATCAAACAATAACAGCAAAGTAAAAAGATTAGGGAGACAAATTAGCATTTAACAATGTAAAAATACTAAAAACTAGCAAGGTTTGGTATTTAATTAATTGTTTTTACATCTATAGTAAAAAACATTTCAATAAAATAATTACATGCAACAAAAATGAGCATAAAAAAAAGGAAATATTTTTACATAAAACAAACAAAAAATGCTGAACTGCATATCACAAAACTTTTATATAAGGAGAGATAATTGTAAATTTTTGATAAGTGAGAACAAATTATAATGGCAAACATAAGATAAATTAATACAAAAATAAAATCATTTGTAAGGAAAAAATACAATATGTATATTATATTGTTATTGAGCAACCTAAAAAGGTCTATTTTTTTCATTTTTAACTGATTCATAAATCTAAAATAATTCATAAATAAAATCAAAATTTCTTTTTTAAAAAATTAAACTAACTAGAATGAAATTTATTTTTAAGTTTGATTATCATAACAGAAGTATATTTTTTATCATAAGCAAATAAAAAAAATTCAAATTTAAGTAACAAAAATACTAGCATATATATATAAATAAACAAAACAGGAGAAAGCAAACTAAAGAAATACAGTAAAACATGGATAATCTGGAAATTCTATGACTTGTTAGTAAATAAAAAAATTATTAAATAATTTTTTTTGATTTTAATAAATTTTGAAGAGTCAATAATAGCTACAAGACATATACACAATAACAATTTTTTATTCATCTCAACAGATATAAATTTTTTGACTCTTCAGATTATTTTACTTTCAATCATCAGAATTAAAATATTACTAATATATATAGTTTTAAAAGGAAGAAATAATTCATTTAACTTCCCTAAATTGCCTCTAACCTTTTGATTTCAAAACATAGAGAATATACAGAACCAAATAAAGTACTCATTTCAAAATTTGATTAAAAAATAAATATCGAAATTATGAGCTGTATGCAATAAACGGTTGACCAATTGTTTATTAATTTTGCATTCTGAAAACAACATGAAAGCCATTGATGACACAACTCATACATTTGAACCATAGACAAGAAACACAAGGATATTATTTAACCAGTTAACTGTGGTTCTTTTATGTGTGTCTCAGAAATCGAGCGACGAGTATACTTGACAATCGCAAAGTAAGTTGCGCTGTTAAAATATTGGATCAAAAAGAAGGGTTTTATAAAAATGCCAATTTTATTAATAATACTTATTGTACTGGGCAATTCGTGGGTTCCTAAGGTGGACAGTCCTTCTGACCTTAATATTTTATGGATATCTGAATTTTAGAGACCATCGAAATTCCTGGTCTGAGAGACATAAACACACACAGATTTACTTCCTTCTTAACTGACAAAATATTCTCTACCTGTCTTGACACTAAAGAAGTCCTGGAGTAGGTGCTGTAGGGTTGATCAGTCCTCTTAACAGAAAATCATCCTTGCTCTTCCTACCTCAATAAAGTAACTATTCTTCAGGCAGCACAGCATTGGGCCATTACTGTAATGTCAGCACATAGTTCTAACATCAAACAATTGGCATTTACACCACTCAATAGCTGGGTAACTTCGAACCAACAGCTATCAATGGGCTCAGTGCCTGGTTGGAGTCGCACATTTGTTTTATGGCTAATCATACCAGAAGAAACCCTATTATAAATCAACTTTCTGATTTTGGCCCCTTAGGTTAACATCTAAACATTATCATTGCGCATAAATAAATTTGTTATGCGAACTTATACACTGTTTCAGCAGGTGCATTACGAAAATACCCAAGTTCATCTTAAACTTTTTTTTATTTATTTGTTTTACTCTGGCCTAGCCTCAAATTCTAAACATCTTGAAATTGAGAATGTTTTGTTTTTCTCAAAAATTACAATAAAATAGCCCAATTGTCACTACTTTTTACACATTACGAGTATACTTGTGAATGAACAAAATCCTGCAACTTCTCCGTGTGATGAGTATACTCGTCAGTCCCAGTTAACTGGCTAAATGTCAATAGACTGAAAATGCATCAGCGCATTTCTATGATGAATTTTTAGCTTCATCAAGACTCAAACTCATGAAACAAAAGAAATATTGCTCCTGTATTTGTGACCATGACTACAATCATTTTAGAGATCTCATCTATTACAGCCAAAGTATTATTATTACTCTTACAAATTGAATCCTTTACACATTTCTCAAGTATATTTTAGAAGATTTGTGCCAAAAATCATATTTATGCATTACACTCAAATAACTTCATTCATTAATCCTTTAACTGGCAAGTTATTTTGATGATTTGGGTACACAAATTGTCAAATTTTTTTATTGCAAAAAGATCCCACACACTTTGAACCAAAGAACTTCTAACCTCTAACCTTTGAAGCCTTCAGTAAAGTGATGCCATCTATTGAATTGAGCGCACATTAACTTTTCCCAAGAATCAGTCGGGTTTGACCAAGAGATGAAGCCGAAATAAACGTCTCCTGATATATATTCGAGTAAAACAATATGATGTGCACTCAAAAAAAATTACCCCAAGTAATCCTCGGGCGCGACATTTTCGAACACCAGTGCTGTGCCCGAGATTATCTCTGGCATGACAGTTAAAAGGTTAACTTTATTGGACCCCCTAAGAAAAGTTATTCTATTATCATTTATAATTATCTGCTATTGATATATCTTTGTATAATTACATTGAAAATATAATATTGGAACATAAGAAAAATAGGAATTGTTATAACAATTTTACACGAAAAAATTAAAGTTTTCCTTTTAACAGGTTCGAAAACATTTGTAGCTTTATACTGTTATTCAATAACTAAATTGTTATACTTTTTACAATTTTTTTTTTAAATTTTCATCAAAAATCAACACAATCTTTTTCAAAACAAACCATATAAAATTTTCACTGTTAGTAAACTATGGTAGGAAATTTAATTATAGAAGAATTTGTTTCATTTAAAGATATTTCTAAAATAATACAGTATTAAGTAAAAAGATGATATTCTATCTAATAAATCTACCATGAATTCTAAGCTTTAAAAAATATTCGTTTGAACATAAAAATCAATATAAATATGTTTTACATAAAATACTTACAAAGTTGAAAAAGTTAAAAAAGATTAAATGACTACATTTTTACAGAATCAGTTGTGTATTAAAAAAACAAATAGTTACCAAACATATTTATCGAGGTTTTTGTCAGCCAGGTGAGTATACCAGATTATCAATGTTTGACTATATCATTAAAAAAAATGTTAGCCAAAAAAAAAAAAAGGGTTAAAAAAAAGTGAAAAAGCAAACTCACTCTGGTTAACTGGCATGTGCTGGAAAGGGGTGTTGACTGAGGACCTAGAGGGTGCAACAAAACCAGGAGGAGGGCACTGGGCAGTTGCCCATTGTCCTGCATAATAGAAGAATTCATGCAATTGTTGAGAGATCATTAAAAAACAATTGCATAGTGGACAAGAAGCAACTGGCAACATTGCTCAAACTATGACATCAAATTTTTTATGGAAAAAACTAATTTTTAAGGTTTAAAATATTTTTTCTGCTACAATTTTTTTTTAAAAAAGCAAAGAGGAAAAAAAAATAAAATTTTGAAGCATCAAATGAACAAAATGTTAAAAAATATTTGAATGATTAAATTGTATAAAGTACTAGATGGGTACAACCATTAGTCTGTTAAGGATGATATGCACTATAACTCAAAACTATTAAAAGCTGATGAGCACATATTTTTGGGATTCAGAAATGTTTTCTCACTTTGATAATTACTTTGAAATTTTTTCACTTACAGAAAAAATAAAATTTATACAAAATACTAAATTTTTAAACTCAATTTCCATATCCTAAAAATTTTAAGAAATAAAGTGTTGCATAAAAACACCATCTCTGACAGAGTAATTTTATATATAAACGGAATGAGTTCATTTGCAAAAATACCTCATTTTGTATGAAAATATTTAATCTGCAAAATTGTGATTCTCCCTGAACTGTTAAGCAAATGACAAAATATAGAATTAAGTTTATTATGCAAAGCCTTAGATACAAAGACTATCCACATAATTATTTTATAATCATTAAATAAGAATAACATAATCACTGTATGCCACCTAAACTAAATACGTATTTCACATATCGATTGAAATATATAATAAATCAAAAGATATATGAAACAGTAAATTCAAGTGATAAAAACATTTTGTCACTAAATGAATTCTTCCTACAAATGAAAATTACCTTATACTAAATTCACATACCTCTTAATGCAAAACCATTTGCAAATGGAGAATGACCGTGTAACTGGTTTTCTTCAATTGAAAGTTGTTGTAAAGCCTTCAACCAAAGTGTATTATTGGATCTTTGACCTACCATAAAATACAATTTTATGCATTTAAATATTCAAAAAAATTCATTGAAATTATTTCAATCGTTCTAACTACAATGTCAAATTTGAAAAATTTTTGGTTAGCTTTTGTTCTTAAATTTCACAAAATAATCCCTCAAGTGCTAACAGAGTATGTATCTGTCTTGCTCTGCTGGTACGTTTAGTGGCCTGGACATGTACACTCATCCTTCCAAAGGATGACTTTTTGCATGGTGTTGCTCTGTTTAAAACTAGTCCCACGGCTTTGGAATACAACAAAATGACATTGCTTCTAAAGAATTTACTTATTTTGGAGAAGAGGTGGGGAAGGACTTTGAAAGGGTATATTCCAGAAAAGAGGAAATTCATAGCTAAGCAGTGTTTCAGTACTGTTAATGTCTTCTAAGAAAAATGTGTTGTTTGTGCAAGAAAAAGTATTCACCGCGAATCTCGCTATCAATGCACTGAATATGACGCTGGTTTATGCGTTCAACCATGTTTTAGAATATCAGATAACCAAGAGACAAGTTATAATTTTTTTTTCTGTATTATACTGTAACTCTAAACATTAAATTTTATATTTTCATTTTATTATTTTATCCTTTTTTAGAGTGAAAACATGCTTCTTTCCCCCAAATAAACTGTACAGCAATGCATGTTTAGGGGGAAAATGGTGGCACAGAGGTGAATTTTGTACCTTTATTCAGCAGTTAAGAGCCCTGGACATATATATCTGTCCTTCCTAAGAACGATTCTTTGCGAATGTTTAAAACTACTTCTACAGCTTAGAAATGCAATCAAATGACAATGACAGCATTTGCAAAAAATTTACTAATTTCAGAGAAGAGATGGTAAAGGAATTTGAAGGAGTATGTTTTAGGAATGATGAAATTCATAGCTAGGTTATATTGCTTATTTTTTCTGTTTCAGTAGGTTGTGCTTTTTTATCCTTCTTTTGTTGTCATTTTTGAAGAAAGTGCATTGAGAAATTGAGTTGTTTGTTCAAAGAAAAAAAAATTTCGTCATGATCCTTGCTAATGATACAATTAATGTGATGCTGGGTTATGCATTCAACTATGTTTCAGGATATGTCATATAACAGTTAATTTATAACTTTTTTTACAATACAGTAATTCTACACAAAAAATCTTGTATTTTTTCAAAGTGAAAGTAACAGTTTTGAGGTAGCAAAACATGCTTTTTCTTTTTCCCCAAGACACCACATAAAAATGCATGCCTGGGAGAAAAATGGTGGCATTGGTGAGTGAGTTTCAAAAGTTTTTTTTGGCAATTAAGGGATTAAGTATTTTTTATATTAATTACAAAAACATAGTAACAAACATACTAGTCAAAATTATTTTTAAAATTTAATATATTACTTACCATCCGTCACATTACCCGAATTTAACATAGTTTCATTAGTCAACCAATCTCTTCCTTGCTGGTGATTCCATGTAGGCGCTAAAATGAAAATAATGGAACAAAAAATATATAATTAAAACTATAAAAATACATAAATTTTTAAATATATTAAAAGCATAATTTATCAGGAAAATAAGAAACTTGAATAATGCATAAAAGTGACCGTTAAAAGATATTGTACAATACTATTTTGTAATTCTTAATAATAAATTACTTTTAAATACCCATGGGTAAAGATATTAATTATAAAATATTTATGTATGTGACAAGTTTTATCATTAAGTTTATACAAAAATATTAAAAGTACACAATTGAAAGTGATTTACTATAAGTACCAAAACATTTTAAATCATACGCTGAACAAAACTAACAAGTTTAACTATTACTCTTTTTAAAAATCTTAAAAAATAATTTTAAAAGTTGAAAATGCATAAATTAAAAAGAAAACGTGTGTGCTTGAATTATACAAATCACAATCACTAGATAAGTTTTATAAAACTTAAATTTTATATATAAAATACTTTATATCATAGATTAGTATAATTTTTGAAGACATGAGAATAATTTCTAAAACAATTACTACAATGCTTATCTTAAGTCTTTCTCACTGAAAACTTTTAAATACTCACCATTCTGATTCTGATTTTTTTGAAGATTTCTAGAATTTATTTGGAAAAACATATCAGGAAGGAGATTGCGAACACGCTCTTCCCAATTTTTTTTTAATCTAAGAGTTTCCTGAAAATTATTTAAATTATTAACCAACTGTTATTTATGAAATATACTGCATGGTAATAAAACAAGTTAATAATTTTTGCACTTACAATACAATTCTCACGAGAATTTGCTTGAGGAAATTGCTGTTGTTTATACTGGCTTGGGGCTTCCAGTGGATTTTGTGGTTGATCATGATGAAAATAGTGTGAGCAGCCATTCATAGTTTGTCGAGCTTGCGGCACTTTATATTGTAAATATTCTAAACATGAAATAAAAACAATATATAAATTATCAGAAGAAATACATCAACTAGCAAATCTAAATATTTTACTATTGTCTGATACAATATGTTTTAAAGCCTTATTTTTGACGAACAATTTTTATATTGACTCAAAATTTTTTCCTGCTACAGGTACCTTTTATATAAAATATCCTTCTATTTCATTTAAACATAGGTGAGAATTTCTACACCCATAAGCGGTACAAAAAGCATCTTTGGCAAAGTTATCAATTTTCAAATAGTGAAAATTAAGTTTCATAAAACAGATATAAAATCAAATGTATTCTTAAAATGTAGGACAATATTGCTTATTTTGATATGAACAATTTATGATGTCAGAATCAATAATGATCAATGAAAATTCAAAGTACCGAATTTTCATGTATATAATCCACGGATTATGTGTTAAAAAAGTTTCAAATCTCGAGCTATATACAATCCAGCTGAAAACATTCTAGATCGAAAAGCTTAACAGAAAGTTTTTAAAGAAATGCCGTTATGTTTATAAAATAAATAATAGATGGCCCATGACTTGGTTGATGTATAATTCAACCATAACTAGTTTTATCCAATTTTATTCAAAATGAATTCGGGTTCCTGAAGGAAAAACAGTTCCTAGTCCGGTGTTTTTTCCAATTTTCTTGAATAGAGCTATTACGCCCTTTTGAAAGTTTCATCATGTTGAAGTTTAAAGCGCGAGATTACACTGCAAACTTGTTCCCTTAGAGAAGGCAAACTAAAATGGGAAGCTGCAAGGTTTTTCAACGCTTTTCAATCAAATATCGTTTTGGAAAAAAACAAGCCCCAAACCCTCAAAAATTGTGATCGACGTAAAGACAGACATCGTGGAAAACCTCACTGGCCAGAATTAGAGGAAGAAATAAATAAAATGGATTTTAAAGATAAAGACAAAGGGAAAGCAATCTCGACTAATTTTTGCTGTTAACTTTCTAAATTAAAGAAAGATTTTTTAGCAATTTATTTGTTTAACAACTCAAAACATAGATGGCAGTAGCAAAGAATTTTTTTTTTTTATTGAGATTATCATAAAAATATTATCAACATATTTAAAAAGACGCTTCATAATAAATTTTGTTTCTGTACAATTCTACTTCATTTTTAATTATATTGTGTATTTTTAAGTTATGTGACACCCCATTATCAGCAGTTTATATTTTGATTATTCCAGGATTATAAGCGCATGGGTTACACAAATGTTTTTTCTGAAAAGGTTTTTATGGATAATACACAGTGATTATATACAGGAAGATACGGTAATTTATTTACTTAAAATTTTATTAAATCACTTTTTTCAGACACATTGAAACTAAAAATAACTTATTACTAAACAATGTAATACATTTATAAAATGTAATATATATATATAAATTCCAATATAAAATTTGGATAATATTAATGAGACATATGATGTAACATCAAGCAGATTCTGAAAAATGTATCATACTTTCATAAAAAAGTAATTTAAATACAAAACTTGTTTAACAAGTTAATGAATTAGTAATAATAAAGCCATTTTCAAGGCATAAAATACTAACCTAAATTTGAAGGATCATACATGCCAGGTAAATTATTTAAAGAATTATTCTGAGGAACTTGTCTACAGAAACCAGGTGGGGGTACAGACATCCTTTGCTGGTTTGGCACCGGGGCTTTTGAGGGTTGGAAAAATCCAGGAGGTGTTGGCATTTCTGAATAAAATGGATTATGTACAGCTTCCTTGGCAATTAAGTCCGCCAGTCCTTTAGATGATTCGTTCCAAGGATCAAAATCTAATGAGAAAACATTTTTTGTTACAACAAACTATTTTGATAAATATTAGCAACATTTTTAAAAGAGTTAAAAAGCAACAAATATATTGTAAAATGCAACAAATATATTGTAAAATACAACAAATATATAAAAAATAGAAATATAAAGATTCTAGAAATATAATTTATTAAAAAAATCACACAGAAAGAAATTGTCAAAAACTGAAAAAAAAAGCCAATATATTAAATTGATATTTTTATTTTGAACAATAACTAAAATTTATGTAGTTGATAAATACACACACAGAAAGAGAGATCATTCAGTTCCTATGCATATATTTCTACTTTCATATATTAGTAAAAGTAGTATAGAAAATAGTATGGTTTAGCAAAAAAAAACTAGGGCATAATTTACTGTCTAGAATTAAATGAATACCTTGTTTTATACATGAAAATGATAATTTGGCTTCCATGAGCCTTGACTGCTTATACATTATATTTAAGCAATATTTTATTAATGTAAATTTATGTAGTTTAGTAATGATAGAAAACGTTATGAAAAAACAAATCAGATGCAGACCCCCTAAAAATTCTTTTTCTCAATGGGGCTGTGCGAATTGGTATTTCTACCTTTGCAGACCTAGTACATTCCCCAAAATCTGGTGTCACTTTTTATATAGTGTGGCACCACATAGGATATCAATTGTCGCAAGCAATTCTTTTTCTAACAGTCTAGTTGTAGATTTTGAAACAATGAAAATTTTTTTCAATTCAATGGTCTTTTTATTTAAAAAATTAATTTAAGAATATATTTCACTTTTCAGAATAAGAAAATTTCCAGAGAATTTGATTTAAAAACTTCTGCATGTGTAAAAAATAGAACCTGTCCTAACAAATATGCATAAAATTACTAAAATGGTCCAATTTTTGAAACATACTATTTTTTAATCTTTATTGTGCTTTATAATTAATTATAATGATCTGTCAAAAGTTCCTTTTTGGTTCACTACTAAAAATTTTTATTATTGCTCAAATTAATAAAATTTTTAAATATTTTAAGAAAAATCTTAAAAGGAAGCTTTAAAATTTAATCTTTTCTTCTAATGTTTGAATGGTTAAATTAGAATATACAATACCTTATTACACAATCAGATTTTTACATTTACAATAAATTATGGTGTATTTGCTTTTTGATTAAACTATCTATTTGGTAAATATTTTTTAATGAAAAAGCTATACTTTCAACAACAATATATAGAAACTATGTTTTGTCTGTTTTAAAATATGAATACTGGGTTTAGGGATATATTCCTCACTAGCAAGGTTCTGTTTAACATGCTTATGAGGAAAGAGTTAAAACTTGCAATTCAACAAAAAAACTGTCAATTGTGAAGTTTGTGATCTAGGCCACTAGGCTTATACAACCTAGCAAAGAAAGTTTCAGAAGAAAGTTCTTACTTTATCATAACGAGTCTCCCATTTTTAATTTATTTTAATAAGAATAAATTTCAGCAAGAAAGTAAATTAAAATAAGAATGCATTTTGGATATCTATTTTTTATGAATAAAAAGTTTTTGATAAAATCCAATGAATAGTTGGTATTTTTCAATAATATTTGAAATAGATAAGTTTTTTTTTTGTTAAAATAAGAATCACTAAAACAATATTTTTAAAAATTCTTTTGTAAATGTAAACAATAACTTAAAGCTTACAAAAATTCTATCTTACCAATTTTCCTACTATCTTGATTGTTTTCAATTAGCAACACATTATACTCAGTCATTGAGAAAAGTAAAAATTGTGCTTTGCAAAAAGGCAAGAAAGAAGACACCTCACAGATGATACTTTCTTCATTAAATTTCCCTACACCTTGTAATGCAAGCCCCCTCCTATCTATCTCAGCTGTATTAGATTTAAAATGAGAACAAAATGCCTTAACATTAGTGATCATCCATTTATTTTTTTGTTCAGTGAAAATAAATCAAAAGACATTATAACTTCTGCAACACTAATAGTTTTTTTACAATACTTTGGAACAAAAGAAGCAGAGTGAATTTAAAAGATTAATATTTACTTTTAGAGGTTGCATATAACTATTACTATATCTTCATATGCACAAAAATATGAATATCTTGATGTGCATACCAAATTTGTATTTTATAAAGTAAATAAATATACAGGAATACAAAAACTTTCAAAACAGCAAACATTGATATATTTTTTAGAATTTTTATTTCTTTAACAAGGTTGAAAGAAAATATTATTCATAAATCCTTACATATCTGGGTGGAAAAACTTATTTTACATTGGCTTTTAGTATTTTCACAAATTAATTTGTTTACATTCATCAGATAGTTTCTATGGCTTTAGATGTTTCCTGTAGACAAATCTTCACAAACACAGATGAAAAAAAATTCTGGCTGTGTTTTTCAAATTTATGCTACTCAAAATCCTCAAAAAAACTAAATTTAAATGTAATAAATTACATCTAAATTTGAGGCAAATAAATTTACGATACATAGACCTTAGTAATTTGAGGCTTTAAAATGACTAACAAAAAAGATTCATGTACATTATGCAAGTTGAGTGAAATTCTATCAAAAATACTGTTTAATTCATAATGGTAAATTGTTTATGACATTATTTTTCAATTTGTAACATTTTAAACTGTAATTGTTGGCAAGTATAGCACTAATTGTTTACTACATTCTTCTAATCACTTGAATTGATTATATTTAAAATATACAATTGTATATATTCTTCAAAATTTATTGCTAATACCTCCCCTCCCCCTAGCTGATTTTGAAAACTCTATAGATATGCATCATGTTTTATTAAATTATTTTTTTATCCCTGTAATTATATAAATGCAATGTATTATAAATGAGCTTTTATATAAGTTATTATTAACATTATTGAAATAATGACTTAGAATATGAGGTGTATTTAGAAGTTATACCATATTTTCTGAAGCATAAGCAAGTGAAGCTAGATAAACATTGTTTAGTGTAAATATGTAAGCAATCCTAATACCAAGGATTAAACAGCCACCCCCCGCACCCGCCCGTAGAAACTGTCACTTGCAGGTGGACTGCCAATGAGTAAGAAAGTACAAGTGCAGCTGGATTTATATTTTTGACAACACTACAAGGCAATTGTTTATCGTAAAGCTTTGTTTAAAATTTGGCAATTCCCAGGAATCAGAAAATCACCAGAGGACCGGAATTTCTATTGGAAGATATGTAAAATGCAACAACCAGCATATGCCATCTCAGAAGTGACATTCCAATGCTACTTCTGACAATAGCAAAAGTGTCGCTTTTCTCAAGATACTAACTTGAAGGAAATCATTATATAATTGTTGTGTCAATATCGATTTTTTTTTTTAATGAATATATTTTTAACAGAATATTTTTTGTTTTATACAGTATATCTACTTATGAATAACATCAAAATTTTTTAATCAATGTGATAATGAATATTTGACCATTTGAGAGAGGTAAAGATTTTTTCAACCTTTTGAGGATAAACGTCCCAAATATGAGCCAGCATGAAGCACCGTCAGAGGCCGAATGACTCACTGGTGAGCCAGGCAATCGGAAAGTTTAGTAAGCTCAGTTTTTTGGCAATAGATGACATTCTATGTCCATAAGATTAGAGATACATGGAGATCTGACCTACTCGAAATGAGAGAAATATTACTCACATGCACATTGTTTTTGTTTTATAGACATAAGGGGAAGGGAACTCTTTCAAATTGAGTGTTTTACGATTGTTCTTGAAATAAACATGTGGTTTTGGTTTAGAGGGAAGATGAGAGATTTATTTTTGCTAAAACATTTGATTTGGGTTTGCAGTCTGGTTTTTAATGGATATAGACAAAATTTGTCTTTTTTTCTTACTTTTTTACAAGGTCGACTTTTACAAATGCTGACAATAAAATGTTTAAAAACTTGTACTTAAACAGAAAGTGGCTGGAGTAAATAAACCATATTTCAATATGATATATATAAAGCATATGCCGTTTGTATAATATAGAGAAAAATATTGAACAACACGTTCATATTTCGGTATTTTTATGGATTTAGGCTTAACTACACAAAACCCACCGGCCCTGGCGGTACGCACGTGTTTGTGTCCTTCGTCCCGAAAGGGTTAAAGAAATTAAATTAAACATGTCTTAAATATAATACTATATAATTAGATAAATTCATGGTATGAATATAGTAACAGACACATGGGGCTTGTTGTTTCTACTTAAAATTTTTAATAAAAGCTCAATTCTAATACAGTCAATTTAAACCCAAATAATATTCAAATGAATTATTTACTACTTAAGCCACTAACAGGATAATAAACTGAAATCCTTCATCCTCATTCAGATTCGTCCAGCTTTAAAATTTGACTGAACATTCAAAGTTTTTTTTGTGTTCAAAGATTTAAGATATTTCTTTAAAATTTGGATAAATTAAGAGAAAGAAATTTATCAGAGTGAAATTTACAAAATAGAGCAAAATTTTATCAAAAAAAAATATTTGTAAAGATGGTTCCAATTTTATTTATGTACATAATTTACTGGATATGAAAAATAAATGACTACAACAGCAATAACTTCCCTATTGCAGTATGGTTACAGAGCAAAAGTGTACAAAGATGAACAAACTCAAGAAATATTTTCACAAAACCATTTTACCCAAGTAGAAAATAAAGTAATAAAATTTTAACGATAAACTTTTAAAGCTTTATTCAAGCAAATTTTAATAAACATCCATAAATTCTGGTTGTTCAAAATGGCTAACAGAAATTTACAAAATAAAAATACAGCAAATTCAGGAGGTAAAAGAGTGCATTACCTAAGTCATCTTCAGGTTTCTGAGGCTCTTCAAATGAATAATTTGAACTCCAGTCTGAACTATCTGTAGTACATGGCTCTAAATAATTGAGATGAATTCCATATTAGTATTGATGGAGAAAAAAAAACAACTAATGTATGTAAAAAAAATCCTACATGTAAGTCTATATACTCTCCTTTTGATATAAAGAGGGTATTTTTATTTCACAGTTTATTAAAAAAAAAGACACCATGGGAAAAATGCATTAGAATATTCAAGGACAAAACACATTATTTGAAAGTCTAAATGAAATAATTGGCTTCACAATGATGAGAAAAGTTCTTACTTTTGATTACTCATTAATCACTTTTTCAATTCCCAATAAGAGATTAAAATTTTAATTTCAGATAATTTCAAGCAAATTTGTTTCAATTTTTTTTTATGCTATTGTTCAGCTCTAAACCAAAGAAAAGATCTCCCAATAACAAAACACATACACTTTTTTTTATAATGAATAACTTTACTAAATTACAGAACAAAATTAATAAATAATAGTTAATAGTTTAACACAAACTTCTAGGCTGTAATTTTATTTTTGTACTTTTAGAATCATATACCATGCTATATGATTGTTGCTTTCCCACATTTAAAGGTTTCTAAAAACTTTTTATTCAAGAGAAATTATTTTTCTGTAAATATCCTAAAATCGAACTGACATACATTTAAACTGCCATTTACGAGTTTAAAAAGTTCCATTTGTTTAGTAAATTTTGTTTCAGGATAACTATTGGTTCCCACAGCACAATGTTTAAAAAAAAAAGGAAAAAAAAGAGTTATTTCTGAACTAGTTTTAACAGCAACTGAAAAATTAAACACATAATTAAAACAAGCATTTTTCACCCATAATTTTAATATTAAATATTTATAATAAATAAGTAAAATAAAAAAAAATCTAAGTCAATTCCTACTAAGAGCAACAAAGAAAATTTTTATTTTAGCTACTTTTCATTAAAGTTACAATTAATATAAATATGTATATATACACATGACAGAATCACAACATTAAGTGATAATTAATTTTTATTAATTATCATTAAAAAGTACCATATTGTCATCCAAAACAATTGTGTATATAAAATTTCAGCTCAATTGTGAGCTTTAAAATGTATTTTATTAACGAGTGAAAACTCCACGAAGATAAATAAATATATAGAGTGAGCTAATAGTAGGAATTGAAAAAACTTTTTAACATTTTGGTTCCTCATAACAGAATTCTTAAAAAATTACTATTAACATAATTTTTTGTATTAAAAAGAATCCAATTAAACAAGGCTTTAATTTTGATTGTGAGATGTAGAAGTTAAGAAACTGAGATACTGTCTTGAATGTTATTATCTAATCATTTATAAAAAACATTTTTTCAACATTTCCCTTTGCTAAAATATATAAAGAACTAATTTGATATATCTGTATACTACATGCCAAATTGGTTTCAACTTTTACCAAGTTTGATGATTTCATTGCAATAATCACCTTTGGTACTGTGTTTGCCATAGTGTTTATGTATGATGGCTATTTTTTTTACTGAACTCTTAATTTAGAGTAATTAAATTTTTTAAAAAGTTAACCATTTCTATATTAGAAGTTGTTGTTACAGTACTACTTTTTGTGTATTTATTTAAAGGAATAATGGATATTTCAAAATTTTGGGTGAGTGCCAGGCTTTTTAAAAAGAATATGGCTCAATTATTACGAACCAATAGGTTTACGAAATTCGCATGTTTACTCAATTTTATTTTCAAAGGGTTTATATAGATTTCTTTTCAAACTTACAAGGGGAGGGCATAACATAAGAAATTCATTTGGGAACAAGATTTGTGTTATAGTAGTTCTTCTTTAGGGTGTTCAACCCTCGAAGTAATTGCGCTGAATTGAAAGTCAATTTGGAGAAATTCGTCTTCGAAACTGATACTTATAGATTTTATACAATTAAGTTTTAATTAGTTCCGGTAACGCAGTGGAATAGGTGATAGCGCACATGCATACTGAGCAGTCGGATAGGGTTCAAATTGCGTGATCGACTCCCCCCCACAATTCATTTAGTTATTTTTACAGTTAAATGTTTATTTAAAAAAAGGCTTATTAAATATTAATTTATTATTATAATATTAATAAATATTTATGTAGGATATTCCATTTGTAAGAAGTTAGATCATATCACATTTACCGAGGTCGGCAATTCTAATCAAAACAGTATTCCACATCAACGCCATCCAGCGTCCTTTTTAAAAAAACGCCGACATGAACCTTTTTCGCCAGAGGCCCACTAATATTCGTCGAGAGAAGTCGTGTTTAGCGCAAGCCAGCTTACTTTCGTCCGCCAGGCGGTAAATCTTAATAGTACCATAACGAGTTCTATCATTCGTCCCAGCCAGCGAGTAAGTGCTAATAGCACCATAATGAATTCTATTTAATCTCAATTGCCTCCCTTAAAGTAATGTGATCTAACTTTCCTATTCTTCCGAAATATTCCCCATGTAAATACTCCCCTATAATTCTTAATAAATTATTTAGTTTTCAGCTAGTTTCTTTCTTGAACTATGTTGTCTATTTTTTTTAAATTAACTAACACACCCTAAAACCCCTAGACACCACGCCATAAAAACCCCGCCATCCAAAGAATTCAATCTTTTTGGAAGTTGAATTCCCACAGAAATAATTGGGGATCGCTCCGGGATTGATTTAAAATCTTCTTTTCCTAACCTTCTTTTTTGAAAAAAAAAAAATTGGCTTAACGCTCAAATTGGGGACGCTGACTGAAATGTAAACAAACGGTTTGCCTCTCATAACCATAACAAACTAACATTTACAGTGATCCTTTTGATCCAGTCCATTTCAAGCTTCATCTACCGTATCCAAGAAAACTACGTTTTCAACAACTGTATCAGGTACTGTTTTTATTATGTTCTTCATTAAAAGAAAGGAAATCTCTAAAAGAAGAATTTCAGAGCCATCGTCATGCTGTTAATAACAAAATTGTGTTTGAATTTTTAAAGTGTATAATTCATATGTTTAAAGCATGTTTATCTTAAAAATACTATTTTTTATATTTGTGCATATTTAATCGCCCGTATTAAATTCTTTGCAAATATATCTTTTAAAATATTAAGGAAATCGGTGAATATTCAAGTTATGTATATTTGTGTAATGAATCTATTTTATGTGTTTTAAACGTAAATGCTCGTTGTGTTGACCTTGACCGGCTTCCAAAAGTATTTGGTCTTCATATTGGGGCTATCTCGATTGCAAAAACAGTTTTTCCCTCAGCTGTTGTGTAATAAATTAATCATTTCCTGTATTTTGAGAAGAAATTACACTGAATTATTTTTGCTTTTCATTTAAACATCGTTCATTTTTATAATTTATTGATGAAACATCCTAGATGATCAATTTTAATGGTGTACTTTTATCATTCAATATATGAATATTTTGAGTTCATTTTTGACAGAATTATTATGCTTTCTATTGAAAAGTGTGCTTATTATTAGAATTTGATGATGTGAGTGAGTGAGTGAATTTGGGGTTTTATGGCGCAAGAGCCAATTTAGGCTATACTGCGCCAAACATTTGTTAAAATCTTAAAATAATTATTAAAATACATACGACATATATATACAAATTTTTATATATGTGCATGCCTACATGCACACACATAAAAATGAAAGTTAAAAACAATTAAAAATAATTTGTTAAATTAAATGTAAAATCCAATTTTATTAATAAAACAAATAGGTTTTGGTGGGGTTTTCTCCCACCAAGTCAGGTAAAGTTAAATGAGATGAATTAAAAAGGTGATACGATATTATTAAAAACGGGACAATCTATCAAAATATGTTTACTGAGTACGAGACCATGCATGAAGGACATCGAGGACATCTTCCCCAACAACAAATGCCTGTGCGTAAAGCGGGTATAAACCAATGCGAAGACGAGTCAATTTGAATCAGTTCTTCGCATTGGTATACAGCCATCTCCTATGACAGGTTTCACAGGTGCAGTTTGTTAGACAACTGCTGACTCCATGATTCCTGCCAGATCGTATAAATATGATGGGATGATGCGCTAATATCCGATAGCGGAACTGTTAGGGAAATGAGTGTGCCGACCATGCCACGCTGTCCGCTTGCTCGTTACCAATAATTCCCAATGGTTCGGTAGCCAGCAAAATATTATATCAAAACCCTTGCTGTACAGTCGACTCGTAATGTCGAGTACATTACAAACCACTGGATGACACGATCGTTATAATTTTCAAGCGCTTCTAATACACTCTGCTGTCGGTATAGGGTACTTACGGGGTATATTGGGGTCCGATTAATTGAAGTGCACGGTAAATGCGCCAGCTTCGCAGTGAAACGCTGCAAGAAGCTCTAGTCGATAACCGAGCATATTATCTTCAATCACGACTCCACCCCCAACGTAACCCGCACGTTTCCGAACCATCTGTGTAGATGGCCGAAAACTCCTATACTGACTGCGGTGGTAGGCGAAACGCGTTGAAAGACGACAGGTGTTACGGTGGATTTACTGTAATTGGCAAAGGATTGATATAATGGAACCGTGGATATTCAAGGTTGGAATGGAAAAGGTTTCCTTTTGCTGGATATCCACATTGGGTAGGTCGAGTTCGGTTATAAGTTGTTTCATCCTATCCATAAAAGGGCGTATGTTAGATGGCCGGGCATCATAAAGTCTCTTCATGGTGGTGGTAAAATCTCATACATTTCAGAGGATGTGAAGGAACGGACAAGATTTTTAAAATAATAGGCAAGAGACAGCTTCCTCCGCCCAAAGTCGAGGGAAGCTGGTAACAATAAAAAGACTCTGCACTGGCGTTTGTGCGAAATGCACCAGAACAGATTCTCAGTGCCATATGGTGGACGGGGCCCAAGTTTTTCAGCGCAGAGTTGCACGCAGATCCATAAATGGCACAACCGTAATCCATGGGGGAACAGTACGATAGATTGATACACTCGGAGCAATGATGTTCGATCCGCCCCCAGGAAGGTGTTAGACAATACCTTAAAAGAGGTTTAAAGACTTTTTCACACTTCTTCCGCAATTGTAAAATATGCGGAAGGAAAGTGAGTCACGGTTGAAAATTACCCCGGGGAATGGGCACGCGGAACTACGGAATATTAACATCACGAAATGCGTATTTCAGGTTCGGGATGAGGCCCGTTGCGGCAAAAGTCCCGCAGCAACTCTTACTGGGAGAAATATTTTATGACCGTTGGTGTCACACCATTTAATAATTTGTTGACGGCAGTTGCAACTCCGTTCAATCATCATGTCTGATCCTTCACAACTGATCTGCAGATCGTCCACGTATAATGAAGCCTGTATAAAAGGCAAAATACATTTAAAATGCGAGAAATATGACTATAAAAGGGTGACACTCAAAATGCTCCCTGAGGAACTCCCTCAGCTTGGGTGAAAGGAGCAGAGAATGCCCCCCAGTCTCACTCAAAAAAGTACGAAGTTTTAAAAAATTTTTTTAATAAAAGTGGGCAAATTGCCTCTTAACCCAAAAAAATCAAATAAAGTGCAAGTATCCCATAGCCCCAAGTACGATCATATTGCCTTTTCGATATCGAAAAAGATAGAAACTAGAGATTCCTCCGGACAAAAGTGTTTCTGATTTTGCCCTCCAGCATGATGATATTGTAAAGAGTGGATCTTCCTTTGCGGGAAGCCACTCTAAAAAAAGAATGCATCGATTCTTTTCAAGTTCATAAACGAAACGGGCATTGACCATACGTTCCAGAGTCTTACAAAGGCAGCTCGTGAGTCTTCGGTCGATAGCTTAGAGGTTCTTGGATTTTTTCCAGGTTTAGGATGGGGATCACTTGGCTCTTGCCATTGAGTAGGATACACCTGCTCCCTCCATATTCGGTTGAATAGATAAAGGAAGCTTACTAGTGAATCCTCGTTCAAAAGGCGAAGCAATTCATAGGATATTCCATCAGGACCTGGACTAGTATTATGGGCTGATGAAAAGGGCCCTCTTCAATTCCCACATGTCAAAGTCACTGTTGTAGGGGTAAAGGTTGTCGGCACCTGAAGTTTATAGGTGTCCGCTCTAAACATTCTTAGTCACCCTGAAATGCAGGGCTATATGAATCGGAGCTGGACACACTAAAAGTCTGCCAAATCAGAGTTGGCCACATCGACTGAGTGACGGAATACAAAGCAGTCGATGTTTCCAATACCCCGGAATGGTAAAGTCGATAAAGGCCATTCGCTGCTTTGACCTTTCTCCATAACTGTTGGCTGGTAGTTGACGATGTGATTGAAGATACATACTTGATCCAAAGATTCTCTGGCATTGACGACGTATTCTACGAGCTAACGCTTTTACGCTTTTAACGCTATGAGATTTTCAGTGGTGGGGTATCTCCCGAAAATACCCCACGCTTGTTCCTTTTCTTTTGGCAGGAAGAGTTCCACCATGGTCTGACAGCTTCCGGAGTGGATGTTTTGGAATTGCTGCATCGGCAGCATTCCGGAATAACTTCAGTGATATTTAAAACGTATCATCAACTGCCCTGTTTTTGAACCATTGTGTCTGTGATAACTGCTAACCGTGTGAGATTTATCCCAGTCTGCGCGATGAAAATGATAAGTGGGGGACGAATTTTTGTCCCCGCACCTTAAAAGCGAGGACTAGGGAGAGGAAATGATCACTGTTGTGCAGATCTTTTCAACCTCGAAATTCAACATCGGTAGCGGGGAAATGGCAACGATGGCTAGATCGAGGGAGTGAAATGTTCTTGTGGGTGCATGGAAGTAAGTTTTCTCGTCGTTGTTGGGAAGACAGAGACAGTGATCAGAGATCAACTGTTCGATCTGTCCACGAGAGTTGAGTATCATCATGCCCCCAAGGGGCTGTGTCCGTTAAAGTCACCGGAAGAAAATAAAAGGAGCTGGCAATTGACTGAGTAAATTTATTCAAATCCATTTGTGGCACAACATCATTGGGTGGTAAATAAACACAGCAGACTGTGACTAAAGGGAAAGGATATGAATCCGTACAGCCACAACCTGTAATGATATTGTGCAGTGTGACGACATTACTGGGATAAAGATGGGACGTGAAAAGGCACACACCTCCAGTTGGAGATGCAGCGCACACATCCCTGTACACAATTATAACCCGCCCATTGACATGGTACTCTTCAGAAATGTCTCCTGAAGAGCAATGCATGCAGGTTGGTACGTGGAAATGATGGATTTGAAATCATCAAGTCGACTTCTTAGACCACGGCAGTTCCAAGAAATAAAGGACATTAAGTCTTCGCTTTGGCTCCTCGTAAGGAGCTGGAAGACGACGGTCTTGGCGACAGATCTTCCATTAGACTTTCGTCGCTTTGTGATGCATGGATTTCCATGACATCGTCTCCCATGTTGTGAGGTTTTTTAGAGAGGTTTGACCTCTTTTTTTTTGAGCTTGCACCCCAGATTCCTTTATGCGTGTTTTTCTATTTCTTTTAATATTGGGTGGAGTGGATACAGTATTGCATGCATCCACTGTAATAGTCTTGGCTTTTTCAGATTCGGTGTTTTCAGATTGTGGAGCTGTAGTTTTGTTGGCTTGAATGGCTATTGAAACATATGTCTTGCTGGTTGCAGATGTGCTTTTCCGGAAACTCTGCGTGATGATACAAACGTCGAAACCTCCGGATATGAAAGTTTTTTTTTATTTTGACTGCCGTTATCTCCTTTTCTAATATCCATGTTGGACAAGATCGAAAATGATGAATGGTCCCTTACAGTTAACACATCGTTCCTTTGCTTTACAGTCTTCGCTATCATGGCCTACCTCTGCACATCTAGAGCAGGTTGGCTGGCCGCGGGAGGCTGTTTTTAATTCCATATCTTTGACATTGGAAACAACGTAGCGGATTTGGAATGTACGGTCGTACAGGGCAATGGAGATAGCGGGCCTTACGGACTGTGGGAGTTCAGGGGGTAGAAAGGTCAGGATGAGGTGCTTAGTGTTAAGCACCTGCCCATCCGCCGAATCAATTCGCGAACATTGAGACCTTTTGATCCTGCATGTTCTCCTGTATCTCTTCGGTTGATACATTCAACAAATCCAAGCAAGATGACTCCTCGTGAATAGTTGGGCTGTTTGAGGAACGACAGTTACATCAAAGTGGGCCATTTTATTTAAATTCTAAGGCGGCGGACTGTTTCGCTGATGTTACTTGAGGAATAAGTCCCGGAGCGCATTTACGAATAGTCTTAACCTGCCCCATACTACTAATTTCTTTCTCGATCAGAAAAGGGGATACGATTGAAAAAAGGGATTTGGTGTTTTAATAATGAAGAATCTAGCAGAATCGCTAAATTCTTGTTGCTGGTATGAGATGGAAAATTAAATTTTCGGGCGAGACAGTTTGTTGCTCCACAACGGGAGAAGTTGACGGATTCTGGCCTCCGTCCGGGCACAAAAGAAACTCTGGGCTCAGTGACGGGGTCGAGTTCTCAACCCGGTCAGCCAGGAAAAGTATGATGGCCTAGAGAGGGACATTTGTCTCCTTAGGAGGCAGCAAAACGTTATTCTCTTTTGGTTGTCTTCATAGTTTTGGCAGTACGGATTCCTTCCAGTTCCATCAGGGCCCCACTGAGCCCTGAAAACCACTTTCTAACGTGCCAAGTTCCGGAGGGTTCTTCAAAGCTAGACGATGGGGAAACCCCCCGTGCTGCGGGCCGGTCCCAAAGGCCCGAAGTCAAGGAGGATTTCTCGATATGGGAAAGGGGGTCCCCGCCGCCTAGCCATCCGCAACCAAGTTCTCGTCTTCTGGGACCGCTTTAGGCAGAGCTTCCTTGAGCCGTCATCGGTGACGCGACCAACTTCTCCGCCGCATACCCTTCCCCGCAGGGTCTTTTCCACTTCCCAAATAGTATCCCTCGCGGGAGGCTATAAGGGTGGTACTAGGGCCCTAGAGCTAAAAGGGTTTGGTATGCAGCAGATCGGCATTGATAGCCGTCACCGTTATTATGTTAATGAAAAAATATGGTTTTTTTTTTTAAAAAAAAGTATCTTATGATTTTTTTGGATTTTTATATTTTTGTAAACAATGTTATAAAACTAAAAAAGGAAAACTATAATGGTGGTTATTTAAAGGGAACAGTGATATTTTATCACAAAACCAAAAACAAAACTATCCCCAAAACATACAAATGTCCAAAAAAAAAAGGGGGGAAAAAAAAAAAAATCCAGGGCCCCTGGCTAAAACCCCGACTCACCAAAAAGGGAGGTGAACCCCTGGGGGGAAAAATTTTGATGATGAGATAGACCCTGAATGATTTTATTTTATTGGTGTAATAAAAATATTTAATGACTTTTTCCTTGTATAATTCCTAATTGTTTGTTTAAGATTAAATTTTTTTTTCATTTTGTAATAAATTTAATCTCATTTTTTTTTAAAAAAAACAAATTTACTTTAATTTATTTTTACTTTAAATTTTTTTGTTTATTATAACGGGAGACAACTGATATATTAAATGTTTTTTAAAGGGGTTTTTTTTTAAAATTAAAATTGAAGTATTTCAATTTAAGAACGTTTATTTCGACTGTTTTTTTTAAACATTTTTGGGGTCTAAAAATTTTAAGCTAAAAGTTTTGAGTATTTCATTGCATTTTAATGTATTTTGGTGCATTACAATTTTATCTTAAAATTTTTTTAAATTGGCAGATTTGCTATACTATAGTGATACCATTGTTATTTTTGGGAAGGGGACAGTTTGTTAATTCAGTTACTAAAAAAAAATTAAAATTTAAAATTTTAAAAATGGCCTATCTAATTGGGGAAAGATTTATTGCTTAGCCCGAACTAAATTTAAAAAGAAAAATTTTGCCATGCACTCAAAGCCCCAATTACTAGGGGGAAAATTGGCAGCTAAAAAAAAACCCCACACAACGATAGTAGAGGATCTTTAAGGCCAAGGAAGAAAAATTCGAAGAGCGAGAAGAAGAATACCCCCAAAAAAATTGAATTTTGATGAAAAAAAACAAAAAGGGCAATTTGAATTGGAAAAAGTTGGGGGGATCAAAAGCGTTTTAAATTAGGTTGATCATCCAAGGCAGTAATACTAAATTTCCCCAAAGTTAAAATTTATACTGTTCATTTGAAAGACAATTATTTTATCTTAAAATTAATAAAAGCGGAAATACGGGATATAAATCAAAATTTTTTGGGTTTTTCCCATCTTTGGTTATTACCGGGTGAAATATTCACATCATGCCGAAGCCGAAAAAGCTCATTTTTAAACATTTTAAAAGATTTTAAAAGGTTTTGCTACCCCAGAAAAATTTACAGCTATTTGTTTCTCATCAAAAGGCTCCTAAAAAGAACATGGTTTGATTTCACCATGAATTAAATCACTTCAGGGGTTGGATGCGGTTTAAAGATGATACTTTCAAAATTATCTGATCTAACCCCAACGGATCAACTTAGGGGGAAAAACCCCTTTTTCAATTTAAAGAAATTATTTTAGATGAATGGCCAAATATGAACTCTCCTGTTCAATTAGCAAAAAAACTCGAAAGACGAAAAGACACAACAAAAGGGCAATCCATTTTTTTAAGAAACAAAATTCAAACCCCTTGAAAAATTTCGGAATGAACCCCAAAAAAAATTAAATACTATAACAGAACGATAAAAAGTTTCCAGCGCAACCATTATAATCTCCTGTCACCAAGTAGAAAATTTTCAAAGATGTCAAGACAATGCACAGAAATATTCAAAAAAAATTACAAAAGCCCCCAAACTCAATGCTCAGCCAATTTTAAATTCCGGAAATTAAAGACGCCAGAGGAAAACTTGCACACCGGGTTAAGGAAGGTTTCAAAAAAAGAAATATTTTGAAAAAAAAAATCCCATAGACATGGTAGTAGTAAATTTTTTTTGGGAGAACACAACAAAAGAATCATGGCCCCAACAAAATTATGAAGAATAAAATACTTCCCGGTATTGGCAAAAGGTGACAACTATTTTTCCTTTGAACATGAATTTGAGATTGACAATGAAAACTATTCATTGACTTCATTTTCCGCCATAAATTAAAATTGGGAAAGTTATTTGGGTCAGACCTTTTTTGGCAAGCATTAAGTTTCCAAAGAAGGGGTTAAATTCATCAAAAAAGAAAAACAAAACCTTATGCAAATATCTGCTGAAAATCTTCAAGAAAAAAGCTAGACCGGCATTTGAAAATTTCAATTAAAAAGGGAAATGAAGTTAATACAAGATTATAACCAGAAAAAAGCATCTAGGCGCCCAAAATTATTCTGAAAGCAAGAACCAGTCTGTCAACCACCTCGCGATGCGTTTTACCCCCAAAAACAAGAGGTAAATAAACAAATAGAGGAATGGCTCAAAAAAAAGGGGGTTTCGTCGAGTTCCCGGGAAAATAAAAATCCCCTCGTAAGGTAAAAAAAAAGATGGATTTGGGGGAATGTTATTGACTACAGAAAATTGAACCAGAAGCTAGTAAAAGATAAATTTCCCTTTTCCTCTCCCAAAAATGTTTTTAGCACTTTTTCAAAACAAGGTATATTCTAATTTAAATTTATAACTTTTTTCCCTTATGTTTTTGGGTGCGAAAGTATGCCTTTATGGGGCCCCGGCGGGCAATTTGAATTAACAAAAGTTCCATTTTTGGGCTGGCACAAATCCGGGGGTTTTCCAAGCTATGTTTCAAGTAATTTTTGAGATCTTACGGAAGGAATTGTAATAATTTTGATCTTAAATTCCCAAAGACAAAAAAGGGAAAGGGCTAGAAAAAATTAAAATTTTTTTTCCAAAAAAGCTAAAAATAGGTTTGGAAAAATTAAATTCAAAAAATGCCAATTTTAAAAAAACAATGGGTTTCTGGTCCCTTTTGGAAAATAACTATTAAAAATCACCGGAAACCAAATGTAAAAAATTCCCCCAACCAACAACAATAAAACAAGTCCAGAGTTTTCTTGGCAACGTTATTTCCCAAATATATCAAGGACTATTCACGATGTAAACCATTGGTTTTACAAAAAAGAAAAAACCCTTTGTTTTGGGGGCTCTACAAAAGAGCATTTGAGAATTAAAGAATATTATGTCAAGGCCCCCTTGCATATCTACCTATGGAAGAAAAAAACCCAAGAACAGCTAATTTTTAAAAAATGGCCCAAAAGAACAAAAACCATACAATCTGACAACCCAAAGACATACAACAAAAGAAGAAAGATAGCCCAATGTACAAAGAGACGTACCATCCAAAAGGGCTCAATTTTTGGGAAATGGGCTAAAACTGACCAAAATTCTTGGTCCTTATAAAAAACAAAGGAATTCTAGAAAAGAATGAAAAAGGAAAAAAGGGTTGGGGTATCCCAAAGGGCCCCCCACCACCACCTCACTGATTTAATAAATTTTTTAACAAATTAAATTTTGGGTGTAATTATTTATTTTCTTTTATATTTTTCCTTTTTGGGGAAAAAATTTTTATTATGTGGTGGCCGTTTAATAATTATCTTATATTGTTTTTAACAATTATTATATTTAATTATTCTTTTCCTTAACCCATTTGAAGGATATTTTTTGTGTTTGAATTTAGTTTTCAAATCCAATATAGAATATTTTTATTTTTGTTTTTTTTTTAGATCCGAATTTAAAATGGGGATGCACCTTTTCATCTGTATATTTTTTATAAAAAGAAAATATTTTTTTTTTTGGTTATTGCAAAACATTCTATTTTTAAAAAATGGTTTAAAAATCTTTAGCTTTTTTTGAAAAATACCCCAACATTGAAGAGCTGAGAGAAACTCAGTCAAGGAGGTGATTTTTTTTAGGATATTCCATTTGTAAGTTTGATCTATCACATTTCAGGGTGGCAATTTAATCAAAACAGTATTCCACATCAAGCCATCTACGCCCTTTTTTAAAAAACGCCAAAGAACCTTTTTTCCAGAGGCCACTAACATTTCCCAGAGAAGTAGCCTTTTAAAACGCCCGATGCCCGGGGTAAGTCTTAATAACACCATAATGAATTCTAACAATCTCAATTGCCTCCCTTAAAGTAATGTGATCCTACTTTCTATTCTTCCGAAATATGCTTATCTAACCATATTCTTTTGAAATATTCCCCATGTAATGCTCCTATAATTTTGTATACATTCTTTAGGAACAGCAACTAGTTTCTTTCTTGAACTATGTTGTCATTTTATTCGAAATTAACTAACACACCCTAAAAACCCCTAGACACCACGCCATAAAAACCCCGCCATCTGAAGAATCCAATCTTTTTGGAAGATTTCGGTTGGATTCCCATATATATATATATATATATATATATATATATATATATATATATATATATATATATATATATATATATATATATATATATAAGTATCGTCAGTATATTCGTAAAATGGTTATTCTACGAAATTTTTAAAGTGAGTGGTACTTATAAGTACCATTGTTTACTACTCAGAGCTCTGATAGCGAGAAGGGAAGGGGAATTTCCTTCATAATATGTTATGCATTTAAAATTTTCGTGTACAACGCCGAGGGGGAATAAACATGTTCTGACAAAGAAAAGAAGGAAAAATTTCGAAACAGGGAATTTTCTAGTTATACATTTTGGTAAAAGCCCGAGCAACATCTCAGGCTAGAAAGCGGAAGGAAGGGCGGTGAAGTGGAAGTATTTTGAAAAGAGTATTAGAAAGGCCGATTTTGTGAAGGAAAGGGAAAATTTATAAAAGTAGAGAAAGCCCGTGCAACGCAGGGCCATGCAGCTAGTTTTTCCTTAAAAGTTGTACCAACTTGCGGAAAAGAGTTGGTTCAGTTGTGATATGGTCGTTCTATGGCGACCATATCTTTGATTGTCAGCGTGAATTAGAGGTGTGGGATTCTCGAAATGAATCGACATTTAAAATTCTTAATATGGCTTTATTAAAGTATAACTAAATTTCTAATAAATTAGATAAACTTATATTAAGTGAGAATAAACCAAACACACAGCTGTAGGTTAAACTGATCGTGTAACTTTGATCAATTATCTAAAATAAGTATATTATCCACTTCTTTCAATTCTGATAATATTACAGGAGTTCTAATATCAAATAATCAGTCCTACCTTGAATCAAGCTAAGGTTCAACCAATTTCAGAGACTTTTAGGCACGCGTGCAATAGTATGCACCTTGTAGTAATGGCTAGAAATCTGGTAATGTTTGGTAGGCCGTCAATTCACACTTTTATCTCTTCTAAACATAACTTTCCCTAAATTGCCATGCCACTTACTAAAACTTCTGTTCTTTTAAAGGCTATCTTATTTGCATTTTACAATTGCATTTCACTTCTTGGATTTGGGTTGGAAAAGATTTGCCATTAATCTTGGCCGTCAAAGAACCCAGAGGTTATGTTACAGAAAAGACGCGTGAGCCCGTCACACAGTTAATTTTTTGTCGTATTTGTGTTTAATTTTAAAAAATTCATGTTGTTAAATATGTTTAAATGATACAAAATAAAACTATAATAAATTAAATTTACAGTTTTATTATATGATATATAATAAAACTGTAAATTTATATTATTGATTTCTATTCTCTAACTCTGCATGCATTATCGCGGAAATTGTTTCAAAAATGACCTAATGTGTGGCATGCTGAATCCTATTGGTTTGCACGCCACAGCTAAAAGGTTGCCGACGACATTGTGGTTGCTACCTGCCTCGTCACCATTTCTAACATAGCACGAATGTCTCCTCAGCCGTGCAATTGATCGTTTAGCGGCAATTTTCCTTCCTTTTCTAGCTGTGAAGTAATCTGAAGTCTTTTATATTGTGTGGGAGCTAGCAGCTCGACGTCACTGGCTTAATCTATGATTTCGAGGGATATCCAGACACTTTTCATCATAAAGCATGTTTATATTGAGTCGGAGAGTATGTTTAAATTATCTAATTTCTTATGTGTAACATCTTTCCAATCAATTGGCAAATTTTGTAGGAGTGATTTCGTCAAAAGGGACGGAAGTGAGTAACAGGAAGTGACGGAAGAGTGCTCTATTTGATTTGACCAATGAGCGCGCGTGATGGTGTCTCTTCGTTACCCTTGCATTGCGGTCCAACTCGCGTGATGGTTTCTCTCAACTACCCTCGCATCGGGTCCAACTCTTGTCGTTGTTTTTTTTATATTGTTAAAGTTAGCATTTCAAAAAATTCGAATTCTTATTCAGGATAAACTTACAATCCTTACGCTTAATTGTCAAAGTCTCAGGACTCGTTGTGTAAGAAATCTGAGGTAAATTTATATGTGTAAACTATATTAATAATTATATTTAGTGTTAAGCGTCTGAAAAAGTTCAACATTCTTAAGAAAATACAAAAAAGTAATATGGAATTATTCGAATAAATATTTTAGTACCTAAGTACTTTTTCATACTTTGAGGTTAATTTCTGTCGCTGCCAATATAATATTTTTAATTGGGATTAAAAAAGTTTTCTCGACTAAAAAAACTAATTAATTACTTGGGTAATTTTGATTTTCTCTAATATTTCTAATTTTTAAACATTTACCAAGCTAATTAAATTTTTAGGATTTTGTGATTTGCAAAGATGGTTAAATCCAGAGCAAAATATATGTGAAATTAAAAAAAAAAAATTTGATAAAAAATTTTGATAAAAAATTGCATTACTCCTAAATAAAATTTTCATGAAAGATATAATTATTCGACAGATAATTATTTCCAATCATACTCAATTCAATCTCACTCAAAATCATGGGAAACAAGTAATAGTTTGTTTTTAAAAGAGCAGAACCACACACACACATCTTCGGTATATGGTAAAAGTAAAAAACACAGAAAATCTTTAATTTTTTGAACCATTTGATCCGGAAAAATGTATATGGCTACCGAAATCCCTGTTTTCCCATTTTCAAATCTATTGTATCCAATCTTCCACAAATTGAACAAGAGTAAATATTTTTGATAAAAAAGTGCATTACTCTTTATGTTAAATAAATAAAATTTTCATTAAAGGTATTGTTGGTACCTTTTACACCCCCGCTATTGTCGCGCCCTCAACGACTTCTACGAGTTTCCTCTTCCCGAGCGGATGTATTCTCTCATTCGTCCCGCCGTAGAAAGTGCCTCTTGGTCTAATTTTACCTACTCTGAAATTCATTGTTAAATTTGTTATTGTTATTTACCCGTGTGGATCATAATAAATATTTTTTTGTTTGTTATGGATTAAGGTTTTATTTCTCTCTCTTGAGTATTATCGACGTTAATTTTACTGTCGGCATCCCGCTGCATTTAGGCCTACCAACCCCTATTTTTAGATATAATTATTTGATAGAAAATTATTTCCAATCATACTCGATTCATTTTTTTTCAGGATATAAGTTACTATTACGTATTTACCATGACAACATGTCAGATGTTACACATCATATGCGACTACTGTAAGGCTCGTTTTTTTTCTTGGCGCCAAATGTTAGACACTCATTTTTTTCGGCCTCTCGTATTTAAGAAGCTTTTAGACAGAATCTTCGGAGAGTTTATATTTGAAAATTTTTCATGGGGAGAAATCAGGTACACGAAAAAATAAGAATTCCAGGACAGAAAGTGGCCGCTGTAGCCTAGTGTTCAAGGTAATGGCGTGTCATGGATTGGAGTCTAGTACCGCTGAAGGCCCACCGTATACAGGGGGCCGACGCAGGTTAAATCTGTCGAAGCTCAAACGTCCTCCCGTTGGTGTGATGTGGAAGTTAGGAGAGATGTGTCGTCTTCGTCACTTGACTATGGTTCAAAATGACGAGGTCCGTCGCCAAAAGCCCTCCTGTTGCTGAATAATGTGACGTTGATATTCTCTCGCCTCATTATCATCAGAAAAATACTTAATCATATTTCTCTTTTGAAACGTAATTGATTTGCCTAGGATCATGTCTTATGCCATCTCCATGGGTCAGTTCTCTGATTTCCTGTACTCGAGTTTTGAAGAAAAAGAAAATTCGTTTTAAGGTGTTTCTCAAAATATTAAAAACAATTTCTCATCATTAGAGATCTAAAATAATGAAGAAATATGTTTCCGAGAATAAAATTTTTAAAGCAATGTCAACTGTTTTTTTGCGGAAGCATTGCTCGAAATCATTGTGAGTGAATTTTTTATACTATGAAAACCTATAGAATCTAATTTGTGTCATCCACCACGGAAGGGCAAATGACGGCCACAAAATCCACTTTCCCGTGCGTCTTCTATTTTTCAATGTCCTTTGTTAGGGAAACTGAGAAGGATCCTACTACGAGATCGAGCCGATGGCTGCTGATATTGATACAGCTTCAACATATTAACTTGCAATTAGATTTCGGTGTCAAGAAAATATTTAATGCTATCGTTTTACAAATCTTTGTCGGCTCGTATCAAGAAATTTGTAGGGAAATTGTTCTTTCTGTTTTAGTCGATAGATATTGGCGAGCAAAGTTTTTCTCGCATCAAGAGTAAAGAGGCTGGCATAGGGCTGTGATGAGAATCTCTCCTGATTTTCTTAAAACAAATATTAGAAATGTGTGATAAGGTATTCTAACAAGGGGAGGGCACGACTAAGGAAATTCATTTGGGGTCGAGACTTGGTGTAGTAATTGGGTGTAAAACCCTCAATGTAATTCCGCCGAATGGCCAGTCAATTCTGAGAAAATAGCCTTCGAAATTCATGTTTAGCTTTTATACAGTTAAATTCAATTTCCTCCAGCGAAGAATGGGCTCAGTTGGTAAGACGCCTACCTACAGTGCCGGTGGACAAAGTTCGAATCCCGCGATCAATTTTTTTTTCAACTCCTTTGATTATTTTTTAAAATTAAATAAATTTATTTATGAAAGGTTTATTAAATATGAAATGATGTTCTACGTAATTATTTTTTATTTTATAAACTAAAAAAATTACTGTAATTATATAAATATTTATATTATGTTTAATATATTTTTATATAAATAAATAATATTTATTATAAAATATATAAAAAAATATTAAATGATATTTTATATAAAAATTATTTACAAAATTTTTATAATGTGAAATACTATATATTGTAAAATCCGGCGCATAACGCGCACATTTAACACAAAAAATGAGACTGAAATTTTCGGGTGCGCCTTATACGCCGGGAATAAAAATGATAGCATCAAAAATAAAAAAAGAAATGAGCATAAGAAAAATTAAACTTCTGTGTAGATCGGAATACTATATATTTGAATGAAATGACATATCCAATGAAGTTAAAGCTTTCTGATTCTAATAGTGTACAATTTTTTTCAAATTCCTGGGATAATAACTTGAATAAATGACTAAAAAACATAAGAACATTGTACACGCATACTTCTGGTTCCTTTGTAAAAAAGGGGGTGCGCGTTATACGGCGAATATACCTAAAAATTAAAAAATACAGCCTGAAAGTATGGGTGCGGGTTATACGCTGGATTTTACGGTACTATAAATAAAATATTATATATAATACTAGCTGGATGACCCGGCGTTGCACGGGCTTCTTCAAGTGTACAGCTTTATACCTTGGAAGATTCCCCTTCCTTTTCAGTGTCAGCACTTCCTGGTGTGTGTGTGATTTCTATATGTCATTAAAATACTCTTTTTCGAAGTTTCTTCCACATTTTCGTTTTGTCGGGCGAGTCTGTTTTCTAGCCACTTAGCTCGGCATTGCAAGGGCTTTTTCCTTGGGTACAATTGTATCCCCATGGAAATTTTCCCTTTCTCTCTGGACACCAGTACTTCTGTGTGTGTGTGTTACTGAGCGATGTTTGTGTGAGTGATTTCTACATTTACCTCATTTAAATCCCCTTTTCAGAAATTTCTTCCACTTCTTCTCTTTGTCAGACAGGTTTCTTTTCCATCCGCTTAGCCCAGCGTTGCATGGGTTTCTTCAATCATAAAACCCTTTTTTCTTCGAGGGACAGATAACTTTCCAAATATGTATTTTCAGTTAAAATTTACAAAGCTAATCAGTTTTGTTCCCAAAAAAAACGAACATTGTATGCAGTTTATTATTAAATAAATAATTTAGTAATTAATATAAAACCCAATATAACTTTGATTCTAAAAAGCCAATATATTAATTTATATCAATTTTCGTTAAATAATGAATCAAAAAATGTGTACCGTTAGCTATGAAGCGACTGCTTTTATCTAGATGTTTGATTTTTCGATTAAATACATGTAACTGTGCAAAAATAATAACAATGGGGGAGGCCAAGAATTTGCTTACATTCCTTGTATAAAAAAAGATTTAAAAGGAAATAGTAATTTAATAAAAAGCAGAACAGCATTTTCCTATATTTTAAGGTTTTTCAGTAAATTATTCTCTAAAAAGAAAACTATCAGTTGCGATGCAGTATTAAAAACTAAGATCATATATTAATTATTTTACAATGAATACTTTTTAAAATTCAAACTAATAAATTGGATTTGGAAAATTACTTTGGAAAGAGTACTTTTGCATAAATTATAAGAAAAAACATTTAAAAACATCTTTATCTGACAGAAAAATCTTTTATCTGCTTACGTACTCTCCGTAAGTTGTTTTTCCGTACATGTGCTATAAGAGATAAAAACCGTGTGTTCTGAGGTAGCTCTTAGTTTCACTGCCACATAATTTACAAAACGCAAAGATTTTTGATGTAAATAAACTTTCATATTTAACTGTAAGAGTCGAAAGATTTGATAGCAAAGGGGTAACCCAATGCTATCAATGTAATAATTTTAACCACACGGCTGACAATTGCCACCTCAAGCCCAGATGCTATAATGTGAGGGCCCCATGGGCAAGCTGAAGGTCAAATAAAACAGTAGAAACTATGTATGTATTAACGTAACAAAGTCTTTGGACATTGCAGAAGTATTCTTTGAAGCAAAAAGGAGCAACTAACTGATCGAATTTTCCGGCACACAATTAACAGCTGGTAAGGAACTGGCATATGGAGCGCATACGGCAGAAACTGCTTGGCTTTCCCAAAAGCTATACTTGCAGCGAAGGTGGTTGGTTGCTCAATAAATCACCCACAAACCGTCAAATCCCAGATTCCCACTATTCCTCAAGATAAAATCCAATAAAAATGATTGCATGAATTTAATCTCCCAAACTGAAATTAAATTCATTCAAACACTCACAACGTTAGTAAATTTTTCAAATAAATAATAACCTTAATACCGTCAAAAAATACCCCAAGGAACCTCGGCTAAAACCAGAAACTTTAAAAGAAACAAAAAGCAAAACGAGACCTTCACGCTTATTAGAGCAGCAGATGAAGATGATAACTAGACAACCAATACGGCTGAATTTGTGTTCATGGAACGCAAACGGCATTTGAACAAAATTTCTGAATTCAATTATTCGTAAAGTACAGTCCCGGTATTCTTTACTCATTCAGAGTATACGTTTGAGACCCAACAGCAACATAAGCGCAAATATTATAAATGTTGCAGGAATGACCACATCTCGAACAGCCGCACTATAGAGGTGGTACTTTAATTCTCATTAAAGAATTCTATTCCTCACTAAGCCCCAGCCCCACTCTTCATCACGTAGAAGCTACCACCATAACATTAAACCCCTTGAATACTAACCCTGTCACCATGACTGGCATTTATGTTTGATGCAGTAGCCTACTCTTCCTCTCGACTTAGAATCTATTCTCCAGATCAGCAACATTTGCGATCTTTGGCGGTGCAACACCACACAATATGTGCATATGCTGCTTACTAGAGCAATGCTTCTCAAAAGTTTCAACATCCGCGACCCAATATTCAAGTATATTTTTCATCGCGAGCCCCCCCTCATACAATAATTAATGCTTTGGATTCAATAATGCTATACTTTGATGCTAAAACTACGATACGATGTAACCTCTTATGTTACTTACCGGTGTATATAAACGTCTCGTTCAGTTAAGCGTTAATTTCCCAGGACGTATATATACGTCTTTCAAAGTGTGGTCTTTACTGTACTTTTAAGTATCCATAAAATTATTCAAGGCTTTGGAATGCGATAAAGGACCTTGACAATGTTTGCGAAGGATTTACTTGTTTCAGATTATTTGCTTCTTTATTCCTTCCCCACAATACTACATGCTAGAGACGCACCTACGTTGAAAACAAGGTTAGGTACTGGGATAATTTTTTAAATAAGCAGTTAAGGGTAGTATAAATCATACAGATTATTGAATAAGTGTTAATTTTTACGTAATTTTATGTGCGGTAATCCCATGGGGTCACTGTTGGTAGTAAAACTTTTGCTCTTAGTATTGTTAAATTATTATAAAATATATTGTGTAATAGCACAGACACACATTTATAAGTGTAATACATTAAATAATGTAAATGTGTATTTCATTTTTTATGTCAGATATCTTTTGTTTGTTTACTTTCAGTAAATTAGCCATTTTTAAAATAGTCTTTTGTTTTAGTTTTAATATGCTCGCGCCACAAGGCGGGCGCGCCTAGTTTGAAAGCGCTGCACTAGAACTAATCAGCTCAAAATTTTGCCGATATTACTAATTTAGAAATTGCCTTTCTAACTCTCCTACCAGGTTTGGCTACAATTCTGCTAATACAATAGACTTTTCTCTCATTATGGCTTCAATTTTTCCTATACCATTGATTCAATACCTGAACTTTCCTCTGATCATAACCCGGTTATCCTCAACTTCACTCTAACTGTCACTGCGAAATAATCCACAGGCAATTTTCTCACCTGTTTCTACCTTTAAAAATAATATTAATAATCTTATATTCAGGCCTCTCGGCATTAAATATAACAAATATGCGGATGCGGTTAAACCGCCCACAGCCTCTCATCTAAGGCAATAGTAGCCAAGCATGTAGCTTCCGCACCACACAACACATTAAAGATTTCGTGACAGAAGAACAGACCCAGAAAGCTTTTCAACGTACTCTAAATCCACTGCATAAATCTGAAGCCAATAGACTTCAGGCTTTAATTAAAAGAACACCAACTACGCAAATAAATGGAACCTTAAATATGCCATAATAACCAACACGCAAGATAACAGTCTGCAGCTTTTGCAGAGAAATACTTTCACAAACTCCGCTCATCTATTCCAAATTTAAACTGCTCATAAACCGCTAGCAACGATGAACAGAAAGCAAATTCAATTGCAAACACTTTCGAACAACTACACGAAATAAAAGACCGATTTTCGACCAACATCTACGACTCTGACGATACTTCCAGCACTCTCGATAACTTCTTCTCCCTCACCACCCTCGCTCCGATTCCCCTACTGGCTTGGAAATCTGTAAATACATTCCAAACTCAAAAAAGCGCAGGTTCCGACTCACATTACTAATAAATCCATTAAAATTGTCGATGATTATCATTCTACTACTAACTTATATCATTAATAAGAGGCATTCTCACTGAGGGGCACGAGAGTGGAAAATTGCTATTGTTACTTTTCCGATTCATAAGCCAGGAAAAGCAAAAATCTTCAGATTCTTACCAAGTATTTCTCTTTTGTCGCGCTCCAGTAAAAATTGCTGCGGCATCATACTGAATAGATTACTTTCGCACACTAATAATTAACATAGCCTACGTCGGTTTGGTTTGCAGGCGGCTTCCACCTATCGCGTTACTCAGACAGGAAAAAATTTCCTCGGGTTATCAGAGGCAGAACCGCTGGGGCTGTCTTCACCGGATATATCAAAAAGGCATTTGACCGTGTCTGGATTGACAGATTGTTGCAACTGCAACTAATCATTTTCCACACCTTTGTATTCATCTTAGCTGCTCCTTACCTCACTAATCGATCTTACAAAGCCCAGAGTCAACGACACTCTCTCAATTACACCACACCAACATTGGGGTTACATAAGGTTCTTTATTCTGGTGGTATATTTTAACATTTATATAAACGACATTCCTTCCATCCTCTCACCATGTTGAACCTTTACGCGGACGACTTACAGTTTTAAGCACTTATAAAAACACCAAGTCTGTCACCACTGCACTAAATAAGCATCTGGCCCTACTTGAAACATATTTTATACCACGTGCAAAATTAAAATCATATTTATTAAAACTGTTGCGGTTTTATTTTTACTTTAAAGGCGTCGACCAGATTTTTCTCCCCTCTCTGCCTCACACCACACTACACACAGATAAACACATAAATATCTAGGTGGCTTCTAGATAAGGAACTCGCTAGAGCAACACATATTTTTTACGCGTGATAAATTCCGGACTGCGTGAATCAATCACCTAATTATGGAATTCCAATGTTTTGCTTATATAACAATTTTCACTGCCGTTTTGCGTCCCCTCCTCGGTTACGCTTGTCCTGTGGTAGGGATATGCACGGCAAGACAAACGTTAAAATATAAAGTAGCACAGGCTACATTATCAGAACTATGATTTAAAGCATGCAGATACAAAAGGAAGTACAAATATTTACAAGATACTAAAATCGAGCCATTCAAGAGCTCACATTCAAACCCTAGCGGGATTCTTTGCTACCTCCAACTATAGAAACAACACCACCATTATCAATCTGAAACTACGCCGTTAGATCATCTTAAGGAGGCCTAGGAGAATTCTCTGGGCACCGCACAACCTATAATTATTTTCCCTGGTCCTCACTATGTGAATGACCCCAAAGCTGTCAAATTCATTCTTCATTTTTGGTTTTAATTTCTTTGCATTTCAGGCACTGGTTTCCTTCCTTTGCACCCCCACCAGTTTTGTTTTGGTGCTGCTTCCCCGCATCTACACCCTGTGCAGCCCAAAGAGAGAGTCTCACTCAACTAACTATTGTACTTTCAATTGTAAACCAGTTCCCAGCAGAAACACGGCCAGGCACCGTAAATCACCAGTCGACAGCTCACCGTGTCGGTCACTACACTTCATCGAGGTACGGTAACGGCCCTGGGAACTTCAGCGACGCTGACGTCACGCTCCGAGCCAGGCCCCATCAGGAAGAGACTTTCACTTGTCTGCTACTCAGACGCTCATTCAATTATAGTCCTCGAAGGAATAAGACGCAATGGAAAATCTCTCCGACGATCATAGCGTTGTCATGTGGAGGAAATTAATCCTCAATTATCTCTGATGAGCAGAAATGCAACAATCTTAAGAGCATCAGCAGATCCGTATTTTGCGCAAGAGAAAAGATTATGTTTCTGGTGGTGGTGAGGTGAATACTAACATGCCTGTTCAAAGCTACACGAGGGGCTTTTGGCGACGGACCGTAATTTTGAACCATGGTCAAGTGACGTGGACGACACCTGAGCTGGCACCCCCTCTTCTAACTACCACACCACACCAACGGGAGGACATTTCAGCTCTCGACAGATTTAACGTGCATCGCTGCCTACGGCGGGTCTTTTAGTGATGGTATTGGGCTCGAACTCGCGGTATGCGCTGCCATGGTCCGATACCTTAACCACTGGGCTACCGCAGCCCTATTATGTTTCTGATATTTGGACATTGAAAAAGCAGCCTTGGCCCGACCACGAGACCATCAGAAGTTTGGAAGCTGATGCCGCCAGTCTGGACGAAGGTAAAGACCTAGAAGGTAATATGCTTGAGTTACCTTGCTTTAAGTGCCTTTATGCACTTTTGTTTTAAAATTTTAACAAACCAGCCAAAAAAGATCAGCTGACCTATAATTAGGCCCTCTAAATTAACTGCTAAAATAAATAAAATAGCAATTTGGATGTTGAATTTAAAATCCGCGGAAAACGGTTAAAAGCAATAACGTTCCAAAGGAGGATCAAAAAGTACGCGACCAATAACAGAGTTTGCGGTCACTCAACACTGCAAACGACGACGTCGAGGATGTCACTACAAGCTGCACCTAAAATCAGACCCATAATGATGAAGTTGTTCCCCGAGTACAACCTGACTCTTTACAAGATCTTCATAGGTTACCCACCGCCTGCTCATGTTGGTGCGGTATATTATCAAAATTTGGGCCAGCACGGACCACCACAGAAATCCACGAATTTCTAGCCGCCAAAAGCTCAATTTTATGTCCTCACTGACCCCCACGCCAACCGACCACTTAAACTGGTTATTAAGGGCCTCCTGGCCTCTACTGACCCCGAAGATATAAAAAATGCTCATTGGTCAAGGAATAAAAATAGAAAAATCGCGCAATTGCGCCAATTTAAAACTAAAAGTCCCCTCCCTATATTCATGATAGAGATCACCCGGGATGAAAATGTCGACGACATTTTCAAAATCCGGAGCTGTCTCTATATGCAAATAAAATTAACCCCTTCAGGAAAAGCTCCAGACCAACTTAGTGTTACAACTGCAATTTCTTCCATCATGCTAGCCAAAATTGCAGCATGAAAACTCATTGCCTTAAATGCGGCGAAGAACACAGAACTGGCATGTGTTCTATCAAAGAAAAAATTAATAACCCGACTTGCATTAACTGCAATGCTCAAGGCCATATATGGCCTCTCACGGAATGCCCCTCTTTCCCAAGCCTAAAGGGTAAGGGGACAGCCCCAAAAAGAAAATAAAAAACGAAATGAAATCGCGCAGGCTAACGCAGCTAAAATCATCCCCGTGAAGCTTTAGCAAAGCGTTACCAACAAAACTCCCCAACAGGGCAGCACGTGGAAATGATTCCTCGACGTCCAACACTGATAAAAATAGTAATAGCAACAACCGACTAAATCTCTAGAAGTACTAAATACCACAAATAACCAGGATGGAGATTACTCCTTTCTACAAGCACTTTTTGAAATGAAAAAGATATTCGATCTTTTTCCAAACCTTATCTCGGAGATGAAAAAATCCTTCATATCCACCTGACCCAACAGACAGCTACATTGTCTGCTTAAGTATCTACCTCAATCTCCTCTCTGAATATTAATAATGGGTAATTCTCTTTTTTCGGCCTTACTACCATATTCTCACCAGACACCAGACAGGTGAATCAGTATTGTTGAGATACGTTTCGGTGATATATATAAGCACTCCTGACCTAATGTTACTACAGGAACACATCTGAGACCAGAATATTCTTTAATATTCCCAACTATCTTTGTTACAGGTTTGACAGGACCAGCTCGGTCATAGCTGGGGCCGGTACTGCGATCCTTATCAAAGGATCCCATTCCCGACCTTTCATGTTCCCACCCCGCCTCACTTACAGGTGTTGAAGCAACACTCGTTGCACTCACCCCCGTCAGATCAGGGCTTCCTTCTTGGATTGCCTCAATCTACGTCCCACCCAGCCACGTACAGAAACCTGGGTGCCGACCTCGACGCTCTTTTCAAAATTTTTAAAGCGGCTTTTCCTTAGCCGGAGATTATAATACTAAAAGCATACCTCATGGGGCTGTTAGAGACAGTGACCCTAGAGTGACCCTTTACTAAGATATATTACCAACAATAATATAGATTTAATCTCTCCTCCCCTACCCCTACTAGATATGGAACAGATTCTGCTTCCACTTTGGATATACTTGCCCGCAAAAACCTAATCTGGCCATGTACTGCAGATTCCATTTCGGAACTCAGCTCTGACCACAATCCTGTAAGATTTCATTTCCCCAGAACATCCAATTTCGAAATGCCCCCTCCCCAATTAAATACTACTTGGAGTATCTTCACTAATATCCTTGCTAACCCCGATAATTTTGAACTCCCCACTGCAAATTCTACCCAGGAGATTGACTCCCAAGTCAGCAATCTCACAAATGAGATTTTAAATGCGCGCATGAATTCTCTAAACCTTTTCTATCACTCGGAGCAACCATATGTTCAGGGAGAGCTCAAAGAACTTATCAAAGAACGCAACAAAGCTAGGAAAACCTGGCAACTTTCCAGACACCCACAACACAAAGCAGAATTAAACCGATTACAAAACAAAATTAAAAGGAAAATTTACCACTACAGACAACAGGCATGGGAGGATAACCTTTCTACCCTGAATGCCGAAGACAATTCTCTATGGGGAATTGCAAAGGCATTCAGGAAGAAATCCGCCCTTAACGTCCCTACTGGTATTGCTCTCAGCGACACAAATAAAACAGAAGTAATTGCAAATTCGCTCAAACACAATTTCAACAATGATATTACAACCCACGCAAAGACCATCATCACCAATGCTGTGCGTGCATACTTTGTTTCTAACTCAAATAACACTGACATTCTCCTCCCACTCTCCCATCTGAAATTATGCAATTCATCAAAAAGATTAAAATTAAAAAATGCCCGGGAAGAGATGGGGTCACCAATAAAATGATTAAAAAATTTCCTCGTCTCACTATTTTTAAAATCACTAACATTATTAATAACATGCTAACTCTCAGATATTTTCCTAAATCATGGAAGACAGCGGTCGTCGTACCGATTCTAAAACCGGGTAAAAATTCAGCCCTCGCTTGCTCCCAGTCCTAAGTAAACTGGCTGAAAAAGTCATCTTAGCCAGGTCAACGACCATCTCGATAGAGAAAATATCCTGATTCCGGAGCAGCACGGGTTCCGTCCTCAAATCTCTCCGTCTGCCGCTCCTCAGGTCATTGAGTTTTATTAAGGAAGGAAATAACAAAGATGGATACTCGACTGCGGTCTTCCTTGATATTCAAAAAGCCTTCGATAGAGAGTATGGCACACGGGCCTGCCTCTTTAAACTAATTACTATAACATTCCGCTCTTATCTTCTTGTGAATTCTTACATTTCTGATACGATGCTGCTGTTAAAATAAATCGCACGTACTCTCAAATTAAAAAAAGGTGGTGCGGGGAGTGGCCCCAAGGGTCAATTCTCGCTCAACCCTCTTTATCTTTATGTAAACGATATTATCAAAGTACTAATTCCATGGTACGCAACATGCAGATACACAACTATACTCCTTGAACACAGAAACCTCAACACACTTGTCGAAAACATAAATGAACACTTGGCTGGAATATGGTTCTCCGTGTGGAAAGATTGCTCTAAATAGTTCCAAAAGACGGAAGCGGTTTTTCTTTTCAAAAACATTTAAATTACTTTGCAAGGAATCAAAGAATTCCCTAGTGCTCAACAAACCAAATATCTTGGAGTGTCATCATTGATAAAAATCTCACTTTCCGACAACACATTACATATATTAGAGACAAATTTAAAAATACTACGCGAAAACTTTACTCCCTAATTTGCAGAAAGTCTAAATTAAGTAGACATAATAAACTGCTTATCTACACTCTGATCTTAAAACCATTGCTTACCTACGCCTCCCCCGTGTGGGGACACGCAGCAAAAACTAATATAAATTTACTTGAAACTTCTCAAAATGTCATTATCAGGCAAATTTGCAACGCTCATTGGTACATGAGAAATAAAGATCTTAGATTCGCCTGTAATATCCCCACCATTAGACAGACAATTCGCAAATTAGCAGTTAACTTTTTCAACAACATAGATGAATCTAACAATTCATCTATATATCCGATATCCCCTCTTATTTTCCCCACTTTTCTGTGAGAAGACCAAGAGATATCCTGTCAACTGCCTTTAATTAATTTTTCTATTCTGTTTCAAATTTTCCTCGAAGCACAGCACTTCAAATCTTAAATACTGACTCTGATTGGTTTCCTACATTCCCAAATCTACTTTCCCTCTGCCTAACTTATCGAGCCTCAGACATCTTGTACTTGTGACTTCGCTCACGTTTATCTGACAGGTTAGTACCGTAGTTCTCCAACGATCTACGTTCATAGATAGACCCTCTGCGAACTCTTGTATACAGCCAATCAGATCTCTAACCTTCACGGTATTTCTGAAGCTTTAGAGGTTTACATTTTCCCTTGTATCCCAAAATATTAGATATAAGCAATGATGCTCATAGATGTAAAAATGTTTTCTATCAACTTTTCCCGCGCTCAAGACTTTGCTGCAACCGGATTGGCTAGGCTAACTCCGCCCACTTTTTTATTTCATTTTCACTGTGTTTTTTATAATTTAATTTATGTTCTCACATCCAAGCAAATTAGATACTTATATTCTATGAGAGAGACTATAAATTTTATTATTCTAAAAATTTTATTACAATGGGCAAATGGTAAACTCTCTAAAAGCATATCAAAATTACCTGATAGGAGGTTAGAACGATCAACGATCTTACTTCAGACGCTTGCGTCAATCACTGAATTACTAAAACTTAATGGACTTTTTAATTACTTACACAACTTTCCAGGACTCTGACACATTCGATATGGGACGGAGGGTTTTTATAAAACCCAGTTTCCCAGTGACCCCCTAGCATATATATTCTGAGGTAGCTTTCCTATAATTAACTATTACTGGCATTTGGCGATTTTTCCAATTTTTTTCGTTATATTTTTACGGCTCCCCAAGGCGGAAAAAATACATCTTCTGTAAAAATATTTTTTGTATAAATAAAGCAGATTTTTTTTTAATTATAATTTATAATTAAAAAAAAATCTGCTTTATTTATACAAAAAATATTTTTACAGAAGATGTATTTTTTCCGCCTTGGGGAGCCGTAAAAATATAACGAAAAAAAAAATTGGAAAAATCGCCAAATGCCAGTAATAGTTAATTATAGGAAAGCTACCTCAGAATATATATGCTAGGGGGTCACTGGGAAACTGGGTTTTATAAAAACCCTCCGTCCCATATCGAATGTGTCAGAGTCCTGGAAAGTTGTGTAAGTAATTAAAAAGTCCATTAAGTTTTAGTAATTCAGTGATTGACGCAAGCGTCTGAAGTAAGATCGTTGATCGTTCTAACCTCCTATCAGGTAATTTTGATATGCTTTTAGAGAGTTTACCATTTGCCCATTGTAATAAAATTTTTAGAATAATAAAATTTATAGTCTCTCTCATAGAATATAAGTATCTAATTTGCTTGGATGTGAGAACATAAATTAAATTATAAAAAACACAGTGAAAATGAAATAAAAAAGTGGGCGGAGTTAGCCTAGCCAATCCGGTTGCAGCAAAGTCTTGAGCGCGGGAAAAGTTGATAGAAAACATTTTTACATTCTATGACTATCATTTTATTATTCTAATATTTTTTATAACAATGGGCAAATGGTAAAACTCTCTTAAAGCATATCAAAATTACCTGATAGGAGGTTAGAGACCGACAGGTCTAGGTACTCCAAACAGCTTTCCCAACGATCTATCTGATAGAAAACGTTAGATCGTTGGAGAAACTGGCTGGAGTACCTAGACCTGTCGGGATAGAAAACGTGAGTCGAAGTCAGAAAAGTGAAAGGGATTGATCT
>BMAV01016035.1:187959-212290 GCA_019973955.1 Trichonephila inaurata madagascariensis | reverse complement strand
TTTGCTGCAACCGGATTGGCTAGGCTAACTCCGCCCACTTTTTTATTTCATTTTCACTGTGTTTTTTATAATTTAATTTATGTTCTCACATCCAAGCAAATTAGATACTTATATTCTATGAGAGAGACTATAAATTTTATTATTCTAAAATTTTTATTACAATGGGCAAATGGTAAACTCTCTAAAAGCATATCAAAATTACCTGATAGGAGGTTAGAGACCGACAGGTCTATGTACTCCAGCCAGTTTCTCCAACGATCAACGATCTTACTTCAGACGCTTGCGTCAATCACTGAATTACTAAAACTTAATGGACTTTTTAATTACTTACACAACTTTCCAGGACTCTGACACATTCGATATGGGACGGAGGGTTTTTATAAAACCCAGTTTCCCAGTGACCCCCTAGCGTATATATTCTGAGGTAGCTTTCCTATAATTAACTATTACTGGCATTTGGCGATTTTTCCAATTTTTTTCGTTATATTTTTACGGCTCCCCAAGGCGGAAAAAATACATCTTCTGTAAAAATATTTTTTGTATAAATAAAGCAGATTTTTTTTTAATTATAAAATTTTAAATTTTTTTTGAAGTTTTATAATATTTTGTTTCAAATTCTCTTGGCAGCGTTGGAAAAGGTTAAATAAATGTACCAATCTACTTGAAAAATAGTTTTATCTTTTTTTTAGGAATTTAAATTAGAAAAATTTAAAACATTGTAGAAATTGAGATTTTAATAATATATTTCATGTTAATCATATGTTGAAATCATTTAATTTTTGAACAAAGTTAATTAATACAGTCAGTAGAGCAACGTCATGAAATTCCATTTTAGCTGAAAACTGATTTTTGACGCCAACTTTTGTCATTATTGTAACAATAATGGTGTTACAACAATGCAGACAAATCAAAGTTGGCGCCCAAAACTGGTAATTAAAACTGGTTTTAATTAATATCTTTTTAACTAATTAAGATATCGGACCGAATTGTGAATCTAAACCATTCTCGAATCCACTGGAACAGACACAAAAAATTTCATCAGAGTCGATCCAGCCATTTAGGAGGAGTTTAGTCACATACGTACGCACAGAAGATTTATATATATGAAGATTATTTGAAAAGATTTTAATTAAAAAAGCTAAAAACCATGATTTGTCTGCATTTTTGTAACAATAAAGACCCGGTTTGGCCAGTTTGGCTGAAAATCGATTATTCACTAATGGGTACTCTCGCAACTATGCCAACTTTCAAGATAATTCACCCAATTGGCAACCCCGATTTCCCCTGCGTCGCTGAATCAGCAACCCTAGGTTTCGTTTCCTATTCCTCCGCTTGTCTCAATTTTTAGATGGCCGCGGTAGCCGAGTGGGCAAGGTATCGGATCGTGGCTGGCCTTGTCACGAGTTCGAGCCCAGTACGACTGAAGACCCGCCGTATAGGGCAGTGATGCATGTTAAATCTGTCGAGAGCTCAAAAGTCTGCCCGTTGGTGTGGAGACGTAGTTAGGAGAGGGGGTGCCACCTCAGGTGTCGTCCCGGTCACTTGACCATGGTTCGAAATGAGGTGGTCCGTCGCCAAAAGCCCTCGTGTAGCTGAACAGTGCGACGTTAATATTCACTCAGTCTCCATTCTTACCCAAACCGTTCGTTGATAGGGCAAATGCAAAACTGGAAATGACGGAATTCTTAAAGAATAAAAATAATAATAACAATGTAATTGCGTGCCATTATTATTATTATTTTGTATGATTATAAAATAATAATTTAATATAAATAATAAAATTAAGTAAACGTTAGCTATTTTTTATTGATAATTATTTATTTACAATGGCTTATTATTTTTCTAATAGCATTTTTCGCTATCCATATTTCCTTCAGCGTCTTTCGTTTTTAGATTGCGGGCGGTTTAATTCAATGTCGCCAATAGGGTTGTTAAAGTACGCCAATATCGCCAATATACAAGTACCACTGATGCCATGTGCTTAAAATGTTACGAAAGTATATATAGCTGTATAAATCTTAAATGAAAAGTGTGTGGAACTTTTTTGTTTATGCGACACCTAAAAAAGAATTCAGCACTGCCAATCTAGCGATGCGATGCCAAAAGTACTTACCATTTCCACTTCAGATGGCAACCCTTAATCGAGGAAGTCGGAAGAATAAGTGATAGTAACATAAAAGCGTGTTAAAAAAGCACAGAGAAAGAGAATAAGTTGTTTCCCGCAGAAGCGAAATTTTTTTTGCTAAGTAATTGAGTGTCGTGCAAAACAAAGAGCAAGAATGAATCGATTATCTTTCTTGAAGCTGACGCGAGTTGAAAATTTCGTAAAGCAACTTTGGATTTCAAGCTATAGAAGTATTTTGTTGCGTAATACTTGCAGGTGAGTAAGTATTGTTGACTTTTTTGGCTCTTTAAAACAGAAGGTATATTTTTCAATTATTTAATAATATCGATTCTATAACACATCTAATACTAAATGAAATGAAGGGACACAGAAATAAAATGTTGAGCGAAAATCAAAGCTTATATTATAATTATTGTTTAATGCCGTGCATCCTTTATGTGTCAGTCTGACATCTCGACCCTCAAGATTTTGAACAACCCGCCCTGACACAAGGCTGAATGATCCTACATTATCGTTAGACTGTTTACACAGAACTATTTTCCTTTAACTTTAACTGAATATTAAAAAACTGAATTAATGTTCTTGATCGCGAAGTACATGTTCTTTTTCATTGAGGACGGTTTTTCCACGCCTTTCAGAATCTGCAACAGAGGGAAGTCTTAACTTAATCTTAAGTTAGAGACTTTCGCATACCCCCTAGTGGCCGCGGTAGCTAAATGGTCAAGGTATCGGATCATGGTTGGCATGTCACGAGTTCGAGCCCAGTACCTCTGAAGACCCGCCGTGTTGGGGAGCGATGCACGTTAAATCTGTCGAGAACTCAAACGTCCTCCCGTTAGCTTGGTAGTTAGGAGAGGGGGTGCCAGCTCAGGTGTCGTCCTCGTCACTTGACCAAAAAAAAAAAAAAAAAAAATCCCGGTTCCGAACGTAGTCGGATACCTTAAAGTGTCACAGATAAAAAGCACAGCAATGCGGAATGGGAAGATATTTTCGCAACATTTCTGATGTTATGAGAACTGTGCATCGCCTCACCTACTGTTCACTCGAATTCATTTTGTGCGCGAACTTTTCTTTGAACAAAATACTAACGGAATGATGAGCTGTAATGGATGGAAACCTCAAACATTAGCACAAGGCGGGGAAATAAAGCGAGAAAGTTATTCCTTCAATTGTAGCTCAAAATGACTTCCAAGGTGGGACGAGAGTTCACAGTTACGAGCCGGCGTTGCATTCGCAGAGTCGGGGAGCCACTTTAGATCAGACTTGGAGAGGGTAGAGTGCACATTAAATTGGAAAATGTCCTCACGTGGGTGTAACGTGGAAGTTTGGAGAGTTGGATGCCAGCTCAGGTATCGTCCTCGTCAATTGACCCTGATTTCTGATTCGTCAATGACGAGATTTGTCGCTTAATAGACTTTGTGTTGCCGGTCAGTGCATCCTCAACAAGCAATTATTAGGATACTTGATTCTGCTCTAGGAAACAGAATGAAAGGCTTCCGTACAGAGAGGTAAGCATAAGCTACAAAATGTTCCGAGATTGCTTAAAGTCATAGGAAATCTATTTGAGATGAATCTCTTCATTTTGAACCACGGTCAAGTAACAAGGACGACACTCGACCCACTATCCTACTTTCCGCAACATGAGGATTTGAAGCTTTGACAGATTTAACCGTACATCCTCCCCTTGAATCCATAGCGAAAGTGAGTGAATATGAATGCATTATTCAGCTACACGAGGGCTTTTTGGCAACTGAGCGTCAGTTTGAACCGCGGTCAAGTGACGAGGATGGCACCTGAGCTGGCATCACCCGGGCTCGAACTTAAGACACTCCGTCCACGAGTCTGTTACTTTGATCACCATGGCCCTTGAACCCCTAGCTCAACAAAGGTAACTTTGGTGGTAAAATCCGTGGATTTTCATTTTGGGAAGAATAATGTTCGAGTGAATATTAACGTCGCACTGTTCAGCTACACGAGGGCTTTTGGCGATGGACCTCATCATTTTGAACCATGGTCGGGTGACGAGACGACACCTGAGCTGGCATCCTCTCTCCTAACTACCCCACCACACCAACAGGAGGACGTTTGAGCTCTCGACATATTGAAAGTGCATCGCTGCCCTACACGGCGGGTCTTTAGTGATACTGGGCTCGAATTCATGACATTTCTGCCATGATCCGATATCTTGACCACTTGGCTACCGCAACCACAAGAATAATGTCCGAGAGCACTGGTTATTGGGACCGCAAAAGAGATAAGCACAATACATATCTTTCTTTATTTAATACTGAATGAACCACAATGTTGTGAAACACACACAACTAATTGTAAGGCAGATTATGTAATAACGAATCCTGCTTCCTTGGCTTCATTTCAGGAGCAAAATAATTGCGCTTTGAAAAGGCACAACTGAGGTAAAAGAAATGGAGCCACTTTTCATCCTATTGACGGTATCATCTTTCTTGAGCAAGACTGATAACGACCTCTGTAATCTGTTGCTAAGTGACTGAAAAGGAATGCCCATTGATTAGACTCGACCTATTCCAGGAGGGAGCTGATCCCAGTTGGATAAACTTTGAAGAGGCAGTGCTTCTCAAACTTTCAATATCTGCGACCCCATATTCACAATCATAATTTTCATCGCCCCCCCTATAGAATAACAATGTATTGGATTCAATAATACTTTTCTTTGATGCTAAATCTATAATACTATTTTAACCTCTTAAGTGCCACCGGCGTATACAAATGTTTCTCTCAGCCAAAGCGTTAATTGTCTGGGACGTATATATACGTCTTTCCGAAGTACTATTTTTCGTGTACTTCTATCTATAAAATTATTCCGAAAGCTTTGAATGCTTTAAAAGGACCCTGATAGTGTCTTCAAAGGATTTACTTATTTCGGAGGGTTTGTTTATCTATTAACCCCCCCCCCCCCCCATCAATGCATCCCATATGTGCGCCTTCATGGAAAACGGTGGTGCTGGGGAGCGTAACTTTTAATCGGCATTGTGTGTGTGTGTGTGAAGGAATTAATTGTAAACCGTACAAATTATCAAGTGATAATTTTGTATATAATTTTATATATAAGCCCTTGGGGTCACTGGTGATTTTTAAACTTGTTCTTAACTTAGTATTGTTAAATTATTTATAAAATACACATTGGAATACTGACACATTTATAAGTGCATTGTATCAGTGTAACTGCGCATTTTATTTTTTATTATGACCGAATGTGTTTTGTTTATTTACTTTAAGTAAACTATTTAAAAATAATCATGTGTTTTCGACTTTCCAATAGGCCAGCGCCCCCCCCCCTGTAGAGTTACCACGTCCCTTAGGGGGGTGCGCCCCACACTTTGAGAAACACGGCTTTTAAGGTGTAATTTGTGTTCTAAGTAGTCAAATGGTCAAGATGGAGTGCTCGTCACTTCCTCTGTTTCTGGGGGTTCGAATCTTGGTGCCGCCAAAGATCAGGGGTTGATGCATGGTAAATATATTGAGGCTCAAAACTCTGACGGTGGCGTGATAAGGAAGATTGGAGAGTAGGAAGCCAACTTAGGTGTTGTCCTCGGCATTTGCCCGATGTCCGTCACCAGTTGCCCTCCAGTTTTGCTTCGCAATGCCACGTTTATCAATCAGTTGTCACCCATCGATTGTTTGTAAGCTGTTGACAACTTCTGCAGGCAGAAAAAATTGGCCCTTGAGCACACGTCCTTTACGCACAAGAAGGTTAGAGAGTTGGATCCACGCCCACCAGCAGATAAAATATTTCTAAGCAGTGAGAAAAGGTTTCCTTAAAAATGAATCATTCTAGAATTGAATTTGTGTGCAGGGGGGAGGAGAGTTGAACCAATCAACGTCAATTATGTCTCGGGTTCGAAAAATGTTTATCAGCTATGGAGAACTTCCTTGAAAGATAGCTGAAAGAGAAAAAATTGGAATAATCATTCTTATTTTTAGATGGATACCTATTGAAGCGCTTTGACAAGAACAAGGAAGTATATTAAGAGAAAATTCATGAATACGAATCGTTCTATACAAAACATCTACAATTTATTGTTACATTAATTGCTTTCTGCAAGACTTCACTCACTCTAATTATTCCCCCCACACTCCATTCAAGCTTTTGATCGTGTTTAGTGTGGCAACTTCAACCCTCATGATCTTATTTCAAACTCCTCTACCGTTTCTTACTTTCTTCCAAGTAGCTATTTAAAATTTCCTTTCAATAACCGCACGCAGTTATTTAAGAGGTAACGAGTGACGGACTTAAAAATAATATTTTTTTAATACTTGATATTAATGAAATGTATCCCTTCTCTCCTCGTTCCGGCGAGATGCGGCACACGGTTGAAAGACGGGATTTGTTGTCATGGACATGTGACGTCATTTTCTCTTCACTTTCCTACGAAAGTGAAACAGAAACTAAATCTACTGGGAGAGTCGTTTCCCACTCACCCTTCCACCAGCTTTGTTGCGCTGCACTCAATGTGGACTGCTATCTTTTTTATGTAACTTCAATGAATTATTTTCTGTTCAACTTGTTATGATGAGTGGATACTATAGCTTTCTCTAAGGTTCCACGTAAATGTATAACCATGACAGTTACCATTAAAACCGCTACAAATTATGCATTTCGAGCCTCAAAGTCCTCATGTTGGAGGATGGGTACTCAGGTGTTGTTATGGCAATGGTACAGAAAGACAAAGTTTGTCGACCTGTTCTTGGCATCCTCGTTCGATCCCCTTGATGTGGCTGGATATTTCTTACGAATTATGATTCCGTTAACTTCGGGAACAGAATTTCACATCAGTTTCTTCCTTGTTGCAGCCATTCTCCCGTCCGCCTAGCGTACCAAGTGTTCGAGCCCAAAGAAGGTGCAAATGATCAACTGCCGCCTCTGATTTTTCAACACGGCGTCATTGCATCCAAGGAGACGTGGGGAGCCCTTCCACAGATTCTTGCTGACAGGTCAAAGAGAAAGGTAAAGTACATTTTTGGCTCTCGTGGGAAGGAATGGTTGAATAAATCTAAATGAGAAGGCTTATTCACACCAAGGGAGCTCAATCAAGACACCTTTGCAGCCTCGTGAAATGGACTCTGGTTGCTTCCTGTGAATGAGCCTTTACATGGAATCAATTGCAAATTATGCAATGTTTATTGAGTGACCAAATTATTACGATCCCTTGACACTTATACGGTAGAATGTCGTTTACCCGAACGTTTATTATCCGGAGCGTCAAATATCCGGACTAGGTTTTTTTTTGTCAACTACATGTACTGTATATGAATACGTTTTCGAACAGTACAATGCTCAACAGTTGTTTCGCGTGAGGCCAAAAGTGACGGGAAAACCCAAGGTCAGGGGGTATTTGGGAATTTCAGTTGTGGGATTTGGTAAATATCTGCGCGGAATATTAGGTTAGTTTGTTTACAAGTGAAGGGGTGTATACGTGCACTTTTGTTGAGTTGTGATCTGAAGATTATGAAGGATGCCTGCTACATGTTAGCAGAAGCGTGGGACTCGCTCGAAAGACAGAGTTTGAAAAATGCATGGAATAAGTTGTGACCAGATTCGGAAGGCGAAAAAGACTTCAAAGGCGACCTCAGGGAGGAGATTACCAACTTTGTCCAATTGATCCCAAGATTTTAAGAATGCGATGAAGATGTAGAAACCTGGTAGCATGGGATGCAGAAGACTGTGGATTTCAAATGCCAAATGATGAAGAGATTGTAACTTCCGTGCAAAAAGAATCCGACCCTATCGACGATGAAACGGATGAAGAAAAGGACAACAACAACGACGAAAGTAGCAAGGGTCCATCAAATGCTGATGCGCTTTCTGCGTTAAAGGCAACTATGGAGTGGTACGAACAGCAATCAGAGTGGTGTCCTATTCAACTACTGCTGCTCAAAAGAATCAGAGACCTTGCAGCGAAAAAACGAAGGTGTACAATGATACAGCGAAATATGAGTGATTATTTTCCACAATAAACGTAAATCCTATTTTATTTTTTCTTCAAGCACGTTTACCGCATGTGATGATTTTCAATATTCGTATAGTGTCCGGTTTCATATACTGTGCATGGATCGCATTCGTTTTTCGGTTATCTGAACAATCGAGTATCCGAGCGATATCCGGTCCCAATAGATTGGGATAAACGAGGTTCTACTGTACTAAGATCTGACAGAACTTCTCACGTTTCTGCTTCTAGTCTTCCCGTCTTGAATGATTTTATGGTCAGTGAGATTCTTTACAACGTACGATTATTTTGTACAATATTTTTTTATCTTAAGTGTAGTGTTTTGTAACAAATTAGCTCCAAAATTGTTTCTATTTTACCAGCTTTTATTTAACTTGCAATGTAATTTGTTCGGGTGAAATCTTGCAACTTAAATTTCAAGCTGATGTCTTCAACCGATTGAGATGAAATTTTGTATACACGTATAGTTTGGATGACAATGCATGTTTTGACCATTTATATTCCGATATTGCAATTTGTTAAAAATATATCAATTCAACCTTAAAACGCATAATTGTTTTACCCTTGTTGGCTTTTTATCCCGCCGATGGTTTTTCGGATTGAACTTAAAGAAATTCCGATTTTTTTCGACGTTTTTAAAAAAGCCATCTAATTCTTTCTATCAAACTCAGACAAAAAATAATTACAGAATCGGAAAGATCATTTCTTTCGCCACGATGCGATATAATTTTTTTTACAAAATAATGATATTTTCTTTCTTTTTTTTTTTTACGATTTTTTTTCTAAAATGAGTCAAAATCGATGCATTTTCATGAAAATTATTTCTAAATCGTTCCGTAAGAATTTTTTTTTTGTGTTAATGAATCGATATTCACCACTTTAAAAGTTCATGCTTTTCTCTTTTCAAATCAGCCATTTGAAAAATAAAATACCAAAACATTTTTTTTTCTTTTACGATTTTTCAAAAAAATACTCACATTTTAATTATAAATGATGAAGTTATTAAATGTTTAAAGATAATCGCACGAAACTTTTCTCCCTTTGTAGAATAATATTATCCAAATTCTGTACAAAGATTGAAAAAATTGACTTAAAATTATGGATTTTAAAATTTTTTGTGTGTTTTTCATTTTTAATACAGTATTAAAGTAAAGCCAAAAAGAAAAAAAAACAATAGAAAAAAAAAAGATTTTTAATATTTTGATTAATTTTGCTTTGCCCAAGGATGTTGTTTCGGTCTTACAGTATTTATCTCCCACCTCCCCCCATTATCCTCTTGTTGCGGCTCGAGTGAAATGTCTATCATATTTATGTGTCCCGGCGGGAAAAAATGATTGAGTACCCCTGAGCTAGACTGTTCGAAATTAACCGCCAAACGACCTTGCAACAATGATGCGTTAAATGAGATGAACAGACTGAGAAACCTGTCCAGTTATAACTAAAAAGTAAAAAATAAATTAAAAGTAAAAAAAACTTTTTGAAAACTAGCTTTTATTTAAATGCGCTAAAAGGAATAAAATAAACTTTTCTTTAAAAAAATTTTTTACTATCAACTTTTAACGTCATTACACAATTTATATGATATAAAAGCTTGTCGCGAGATTTACCTATGTATATAGATAAACAAGTAAATTAAATAACTTGATCTGATTGATTTTAATTTTTAAAATTTTCAATCTATAAGTAAGTACGAGTACTTAAAAGTACTTACGAGTACTTTTTTGTAGAATAATTACCGTAAAATAATCCAGCGTATAACAAGCACTTTTAACACGTAAAGTAGCATCGAAATTTACGAGTGCGCATTTTACGCCGGGTATAAGAATGGTAACTTAAAAAATAGAAAAAAACCATTAGAGCATTAAAAAAAAAATTGAATTTTAACTTGAATTGAAATATTGTTTATTTAAAATAAATGACATACCTATTAAATTTAAAGGTTGTACTTCTAGAAATGTACAATTTTTTCAAAATCTTGGGATAATACCTAGAATGAATGACTAGCTAAAATGTACTATCATTGCATTTTAGGTTCTTTAGTGCAAAAGGGAATGCGCATTATACAATGAATATACCTAAAAATTAAAATTGTGTGCAGCTTGAAAATGTAGGTGCGCGTTGTACGACGTATTTTACGGCAGGTAAATATTGTGAAATTCCATTAGTTTAAATTCTTTTTAATATTTTAAAAACATGAAAGTTTTGAAAAGTTTTTTTTTTTTAACTGACTGATCCAAATTGATTAAGATGAGTTGTCTTTGTCGCATACGCAGGCCTACGCTGTAGATACCAGGAACCACGGTGACAGTGAATGGAGTGATTCAATCACGATGGAAACGCTCTCGGAGGATCTGCTGAACTTCATGAAAGACAAAAACATCCCTAAATGTGCTTTCATTGGACACAGTTTGGGAGGCGTCAGCGGTCTCAGAGCGGTGCTAAGAAAGGTAAGAGTTCCAGAAGCACATTTATACTGTGAGCGACTTCCCCCTAAAGTTGCTCCTTCACCGTCGCCTACCTAAGTATGGGAGAATAAAAAACCATTACAACCAATATTTATTTTACTCCAGCGCATTAATCAACAGATTAACCTTTTAAGTGAATGTCCTAGGAGTGTGATAGGGAGAAAGCACACAATAAACCTAAAGTGAACAAGCGCGAGTAACCAATTTAATTTAACCTAATCTATATCGTTGACTACAAATCCCCAATCCACTAAAATAATACAGTGGAAAATACTAATCTTAAAATTAAGCTGAAAAAATAAACTTAATTCTACTCTCCTTCGTGGCCACTGTAACAGTTTCTCAGCTCCTTCTTTATATCATTACAAAACTCTGACTTTATATAGTCAAATTAATCAACATATCAGGGTTTCTTCTTGAGAGGAATGGCTGTGAATTAAACGCGAATGCTTGCCCAAAGATTCCCCAAGAGGATTAGTGAGAAGATCCGTCAAAATACTTGGCACTGATGTATTGAAATCGGGCCAGGTACTATTATGGTACTCATCGGTTATTGGGATCATGTGTTCGCGACTGCTTTTTGCAGTTGTTGCCGACTGATTAATTGATTGATTGAACATTAACATGGCACTGTTCAGCTACACGAGGGCTTTTGGAGACGGACCACGTCATTATGAACCAGGGTCATAGTGACGTGGACGACACCTGAGCTGGCACCCCCCTCTGCTAGTTTCCCACACCACACCAACAGGAGAACATCTCAGCTCTCGACAGATTTGACATGCATCGCTGCTCTACACGGTGGGTCTTTAGTGGTACTGGGCTTGAACTCGTGACAAGGCAAGACATGATACGATACCTGTAGCACGCGGCTACCGTGGCCACGCTGTTGTTCCCGACACGGATGATCGTCAATCTACGTTTATTTCTGGGATATCTGATGGACAACATAGACTGAGTGCTGTACTGAAGCTATGTTGAGTGACAGCCGTTCTTCAATGCAGCATCTCCCCAATTGGACATTTATAGGCACCAGACTAGCCTAAATCTCCTTGATCGGGTTTCTTCTCATCATCTTGTACATTTTCATTGGATCCTATCCCACGTAGGGATTGATGGTAATGAGAAAACCGATTTCTTGGTCAGGGCTTCAACTGAGGAGTCCTACTGGGGTGAATTATACTCCCTTAAGAAGATTGAACTCAATCGGAGCAACTCCCCCCAGTCATCCTTCGGAAGAAATCCAGGAGGTTCATTCAGGCCTAGGAAATACCAAACTGCCTTCTCGCGCTTTGTGAGTGCTCATAGAAAAGTTTTCACTGTTGTTGTTTCTTATGCCATCTGTCTGATAGGTCAGATCGAGGCCCACGAAATTCATCGTGGCAAGGGGCTAGAAGTACGCCTGTCGTTGACCTTGGCCTTGAGCACCATACAGGTGACAGTACGATTTAGCTCGGAGAAATTCCCGAAGTGGCGATAGATAGCGACACCACCTATCTCCACCTCCACAATTTTGGCATGGAACTGAAGGGGAGGGAAATATTCTCCAGTTCCCTGCACTCGTGAATCAGCCCACAAGACTTTCGGACCCAATGATTTAATTAGCTCGTACTCCGTGTATACTTGGAGGGTATTTGGTGGCATCGGGCATCGAACCCAGCCCTTCCGGTCTGGAGTCCGATGCTCTAACCACAAGGCTACCCACTGCCGAAGTTCTCACTTTTCATCTGGATCATAAAATATGCCCGGATTTCCAATAATTGGTTGCACCTTCAAGTGGCGGCTTCCATTATTAAATTTTTGATGCTTGAAATTATTCAGTTCAAGATCTTGTCGGATGCTAACTATTATCGTGATTTAATTTGCCAATCAAAGCTAAATTGATACTGGAGGAATCCTTTGCATACCACATAATCATATGACAAACATGCCGACGATTTTCGCAGGCAGAAAATCTAACGACTCCAGCCGGAATTGAATCCGTCATCTTGGGCTTACGAGGCAGGCATGCTACTTCTAAGCCACCTAGCTGATTGAATCAAACGATAAAATATTTGTTTTTGTTTCTCATTCCCGAGATCAGCAGAGCTAGATCAGGTCCATGAGTCCATTTACCCTGAAGAAGTCCAAAACCAATAGGGGATCTTCAACCAAGTCCTGTCTGGTAAGCCCCAAACAAGATAAAATGTGGCCGGGGAGTGCAAATTTCGAAGTGTTTAATGCCATCGACAAAAGTGAATGACATCAGATGACCACTAAGGAAACGAATAAGCGCAGTTTGATCTCGTCTACTGCTGACCCGAACCAAGGAGCCGCCAGGGCATTTGTTCTGATACCATGGGTGCACCCGTGGGATCATCCAAATGGCCTTATTCTTTGCTTTATACTTTGAAAAAGTTCCAAATAATTAAGAGGAGCGGCAGGCGTTGTAGTTTCGCCATCACCAGCCCTGGCTAAGCCGTCAGCAATTTCATTCCCAGCAATGTTGATATGGGACGGGATCCACTGAAAGTGGATCTGACGAGAAAAGGATCGTTTAAGTATTTTGAGGATATCTGTACCTGTACGATCCCTCACGTTATGCCAATACGCATATTACTGGTACACTTGGTTTTATTTTTTGATGATTTTTTTACGAATATTTCTGTGAGTAATATAAATCTGATACAAAGAGAAGCTTATTTATTTTTTTAATATTTAGCCCGATTGGTTTGAAATGATATTCATTGAGGATCACTACGTCAGATCTCCATGTCAGAAAACCTTCCAAATGATAAAGGAATTCATTAAAATGACGGAAAGAATTGTTGCTGAAATTCCTCCGCTCTACAGTGAAGAGAATGCTCGCGCATTTATAAAAGAATGCATGGAAAAACGCATGCCAGGAGGCGTAAGTATTACCCATACCTAAAAGCTAGTTGAAAAATAAATTGTTGAAAGTTATTTCTATGTATAATTCAACTTTTGTGTATATATAATATATATATACAGTCGAACCTCTATATTGCGAACTTTTTCCTGGAACCTTGAACATTTCACGATTTTCTTCGTAAAATAACCTCTCTATAGCGAAGTGCATTTTCTATAGAATGAACTTTTTCTTTTGTGATTCAATTTTTGTTCTCCCTTTTTTTTTAAAAGTACTTCTGAAAAGATTTCAAGTTATCCTCTCTTTAACACATTTTAAGGTGGTCATAAATCTTGAACTGGTTTTATTAGATCCTAACTCACCGAAAATAGAGTTCTGGAAGTTTCATCCAAGAAGTGCAACCTTTAACCCCATTGGCCAGTTCACACACACACAAGAAAAATCTTCGATATCCTCTTTCACCCTCAGTGGAGTTGCCCCGTGTTCTAATTATAAAATAATGTATGCTTAATATTGCTTTTATGCTTTAAATAACACAGAATGTCTTTAAAATTCATTAATTTTAGTATTAAATTATTTTCTTAATATTGAAAATACAGTGAATTCTTCGACATTATTTTTTCTTGTTTTCTTTGCAGTTTTTCTTTCTTTTTTGATGGGTGAGATATATAAAATAAACATATATTAATTTTATAAAAGGTGTGAATAATTCCTTTTTTTTAATCTATAGACTTTATGAATTTAAATTTGTCTTACGTAGTTTATAAAGTATATTAAAAAAGTTGAACCTCTATATAATGAATTTTCCATACATCGAACTTTTTTCCGGGATTTAGTGACTTCGTTACATAGAGGTCCACCTGTGTATATATATATATATATAAAGGGTTCAAAATTAAGGTCACAAACATGTTTTCGTCATAATTTTAAAATGCCTCAAGAAAAACTGATAGAATTTGTATTTTATATATTTCAAAGAATGGGTAGAACAATATCAACTTTCAGTTTAGGAAAAGTTGTTGTTTAGCGTTAGTTTTGCAGAATTACTAAATTGAGACCGTTCAAGTATGCGAGAATTTTGCCTCCAGTTTTGTGAATACTGCATTAATACAAACAAGTTATAGTCTGTTTGCACTGAGAATGACTTATCATAATCGTTTAGATGATTTCTTGAGATGGAGAGCAGTTGACAGGCGTGAAGCTGGCCTGTCTGAAAAGTATGTGGCTCTATGGCCTAAAAGTGGTCTTCCGTTTATGGAATCCATTCCAAACAAGTGTAATGTCACCAGGAAGGTCAACCGAGAGCATCGACATCTGCACAGGATCGCTACTTGGCATTAAGCGCGCGACGACATAGGGGTACAACGGCTCATCAGCTTGCTCGTGACCATGCTGCTGGGTCTGGAGGAAGAATTGCCAGGCAAACAGTCTACAGCCGTCTTGCAGAGAGTGGCCTTGAAGCCCGGCGTCCCTTTGACTGGACATTGGGGAGCTGAAAACATCAGTTGTGTACACCAAAAGAATGGGGGCGTGTTGTTTTCAGGGATGTCGAAATGTACCACTCAAAGTGATTCCTGTCTGTTCTTCACCTGGAGCTCACTGTTATTCTTCCTGCCTAACAAAAATTGACAGATTTAGTGGCAAAGGGAACCTTGTGTGTGGCAGTATAATGATGGGCAGTTGTACACATCGTTTTCGTTCGTTTTTTCGTACTTACGTATTCTTGTACGTCGGTACTGTCAACTCACAGCTCTATAGGGATGATATCCTGGAAGCCTTTTTCTGGATGCTATGGGCCCGGAGTACATTTTTATGGAGGGTAATGCGCGGCCACACGTAACTCGCATTGTCGATGAATTTCATGAAGGAGCTGATATTCTCCGTGTGGACTGACTCTCGAGGTCTCCGCATCACAATTGTACTGAATATGTTCGGGATGGTTTAGGAAAAGCCCTCAGCGTAGCTCTTCTCCCCTCGGGGAATTTTGAAGAAGGATCTTTGTTCCACAGATATTTATTGACACTCTCATAAACAATATGGCAGCTAGCTGTGAGGCTTATATACAGTTCACACTCCGTATAAGACAGACTTCTCCCGAATTCTTTATCTCTGTCTCGAACTCCCATCTTCATTAAAAACGACAGCAGCGCCACAGTTTGAAAAGAACTAATTTATATCAGAGTTAAAATGGTTACGCAAGTGGACGCGTACAGAAACTATGCAATAGTATCTAAAAATTGATATAGATGTATATAAATGTTGTTTAGTATGATTTGTGTTGTAGTAATTGTGTAATGTACGTTGTAATATTATTATGTGTGTGCTGTAGTAATTAAAAATTTATACAAATTCACAAATGCTTTTGTTCATGGACTTTGGTACGATCAAGTCGTGGCAGCCCTACATTGACAAGGTAAGCCTTTTTACCTTTAGTATTTTCTTCATTTTAAACAAAAAAATGTTTAATTCATGAGTTGATAAAATGTTTTCTATATTGTTATGTCGCTATATTTCTTCTCGCATTGTAACATGTCTCTGTGCCAAATTTCGTGGCAATGCACTGAATAGTCCATGAGATTTCCCAAATTTTATGTTTGTGACCTTAATTTTGGACATGAGTGCATATTGTTGAACTTTCCATGTGTACTCTATAACATAAATGATAAGGCCGTGGGTAGCCTAGTGGTTAGAGTATCGGACTCCAGACCGAAAGGCCTGGGTTGGATGCCCGATGCCACCAAATACCCTCCGAGTACACACGGAGTACGTGCTCGTTAAATCAATGAGTCCGAAAGTCTTGTGGGCTGAATCACGAGTGCAGGGGACTGGAGAATATTTCCCTCCCCTTCAGTTCCATGCGAAAATTGTGGTGGTGGAGATAGGTAGTGTCGCCATCTATCGTCCCTTCGGGGAATTTCGCCGAGCTAATTCGTACTCTCACCTGTTTGGTGCTCAAGGCCTAGGGCAACGACAGGCGTACTTCTAGCCCCTTGCGGGCTGCGGTAGCCCAGTGGTTAAGGTATCGGACCATGGCAGGCATGTCATGAGTTCGAGCCCAATACCACTGAAGACCCGCCGTGTAGGGCAGCGATGCACGTTAAATCTGTCGAGAGCTGAAATGTCCTCCCGTTGGTGTGGTGTGGTAGTTAGGAGAGGGGGGTGCCAGCTCAGGTGTCGTTCACGTCACTTGACCATGGTTCAAAATTACGTGGTCCGTCGCCAAAAGCCCTCGTGTAGCTGAACAGTGCGACGTTAATATTAACTCAAACTCAAACTCCATAAAATTGCACATATTGCAATTTTCTCATCTGAGCAGATCTTTCGAATATTCTATACACTCCGACAGGTCCCATCGCACCAGATGACCCAACATGTTTTTCACACTCATGTGAAATACTGTCTTCAGTTTTTTTTTCAAACATAATCTACACATTTTCGACAAGACTCTTTAATTTCTAAAACCTTACCAGTATCTATGGAAATGACACTAACACATCCATTTAAAGACAAGTGTCCTCTACGTTGCCAAGTTCCATCGACTGTCACACCGCATTGAACAACTCCATCAAAATTATTCTTTTTGTGAAACCTCAGCTGCAGCCTCATTCATAATTTTACATGAAACGTTATTAGAAACATACTCTAATTTTTCCTCAAGACACTTGAAAGCTGTCCTAGAAGGAAAGTTCACATTGATAGCTGAACACAGCTTCCTTGCAGCAGAGTGTCCCTTTCCAATGGTTCTTAAGCCAAAAACAAAGGAAAGATTAATATTGTGCATTTTGTTGACTTTCATGGATGTACAAAAGGAGCTGAAAAATTTACAGTTTTTACATTTTATAGTATCATATTAGATGCTAAGCCAAACACAGATTCTTAAAAAAGTTGTATCTTATTTTCGAAACATTCAGTGCACCATAATAAGGAAATCCCATTACTTAAAATTTTTAAATTAAAAATTACGTTCTTATCTTCATTTTCAACAGTACTTGACATTTTTGAATCATTTTGAAGTTTTGTTTCACTTGCAGAGTAGGTGCAGATTTGACATTTTTATTGGTCTCATTTGTGTTGTTCTTACTTTAAACTTATATTTACTAGTAGAATTTCTATTCTTGCGATTACCCATAACTTAAGAGAATACAAAACTTAAATAATAAAATTAAAATTTCTCAAAAAAGAATGACAATGTTAGCAAAATAGATCAAAACACACTGGAGCTAAAAGCTAGTGAAAAGCGATTGAAAATTTTGTAAACACAATCTCTTATTACCAAACTATTGAAAGAAATGTAGTGTTGCCACTAAATTTTAAGACAAGAAATTATTTGTATTATTTCTTTAAAAGAATTTTAGAACTGTATTTCCAAAAAACTGCTCCTAAAACTAATTTTTGACAGATTTTAAGCCATTTAAATGCCTACTTCCGGTAGATGACAGGCTCACTTCCGGTTTTTTAATTTTATAAAACTGATTATAACTTGACCTCTAGGTAACGTAGAAGCAAAACAAAGGATGTTTTGGAAAGCCAAGAGATAGCTCTATTCAATAAAATAAAAAACAAAAAATATGTTTTTTTGACAGAATTTGGCCATTTCAACCTATTCGGATACCTTAAGGTTTTTAATTAATATCTTTTTAACTAATTGGAATATCGGAATATAAATGGTCAAAACGGATTCCTCGAATCATTTCTGAAATTTTGGTACCTTCGGCGAGTTTCTGCGTCGTGCGGTTCGTGAGAATATAGGGCATCATAGATTCCTAGATATATACGTTTGTTTACCTACGAATTTCAATAGTGTATAGATTATTTTTAAGTCCATTACTCCAGTGATTCTCAAACTTTCAATACTGGCGCCCCCCTTTTCAATCAAATTTTTATCGCGCCCCCCCTTATACATTAATAATGTACTGAACGCAATAATAATGCACTTTGATGCTAAAGCTACAATACGCGATCTTAATTATAAACCGTACCAATTAATAACATAAGTATTAAATTTTGTTTATGTTACTTTTAAGCAGGAAGAAAAAAAAGATAAATAAGTAATAGGATAATTATTACGTTATTTTTCCTTTCTCTTATTTTTAAATTGGAACATATTGCAAAATGCGGTGGCTGCTTAGAAGACAAAATATTGATATCAGCTAAATATAGAAAAAGAACTCAGAGGGTCAATTTCTAATCATAAGCATTCCTTTGAAAAACTTTGCTCTGCAAGACAAGCCCATGGAGCTAATACTTATTAAATTTGTTCTTAATTTAGTATTAATTAATTAGTTATAAAATAAAATACTCTGTGCAGCAGAGTACCCCCCCCCCCCCTGATACATTAAAAGTTTATCGGCTGAAGTACCCGCTCTTAGCACGAGTTCATTTATACGAAAATAAAACATTATTGAGATATAATAGCTGAATTGTAAGGAGAGTAAAGCCAAGTGCGCGACAATGTTTACAAAAATGTAAGATGATTTTTTTTTAAATGATTGCTTAAATTATAATTAGTTTTAAGCGAATTGTAATGTTAAGCCTCACAGAATTAGCATTTATAACTGACGTTAAGTAATGAACAATAATATAAAATTCCGATAAAGAATGATTGTATTATTTTTAATATTTAAAGCGAAAATACTTTTACCCGGGAGCAGGCGCGCACTCGATACGGTCGAGCGGGGTTATTGAGTCACCCCAGTCCTTTTTTTTATAATTATTTTATTGTACACGATACAAATCGTGATTCCAGTGAATAATTTAATTAAGAGAAAGTAAACTTACCTACTTTCAAGGAATTTTCAATTTTTCTTTGGTAACATTTTGTCAGAACAGTACTGAGTTGAGGAGTCTGTAAACAGTCATTTACTCAAACAGCAGCAAATATATTCTCTGCTGCCTACAGATAATGTACAGTATTTATAATAGTGATGAATTTTTTATCTTCCAAAATTTTTTTTGATTATGGGTCTGGGTTTTGTTTTTTCTCTCTGAAAGAGTAGTATTTTAGGTTGGAAAAGAAAACATTATAAAAAAATCTCTCATCAAGGGATTACAGCAAATCAAATAAAATGTTTTTTATTTGGTTATAGTATGAAAGATAGCTAATGAGGTTTTGAAGTAGAAGCTTTTATTTTTGCGGACGTAATATCGCAGATGATATATATAAATTATATCAGTGTAAACTTGTATTTTTTATTATGTCAGAAAGTATTTTGTTTTACTTCATTCCAGTAAATAATTTTTTTTAATCTTTTATTTTCGATATGCTCGCATCCCCTCATAGGTTTATCGCGCCCCCCAGGTGAACGCGCCCCACAGTTTGAGAAACGCTGCATTACTCGTTACCTCTTAAATAACTGCGTGCGGTTATTATAAAGGAAGTTTTAAATAACCACTTGGAAGAAAGTAAGAACAGGTAGAGGAGTTTGAAATAAGATTATGAGGGGTGAAGTTGCCACACTAAACGCGATCAAAAGCTTGTGCATATAATGATATATTTTCCCTTGGGAAATGAAGGAAAATATGCATTTATAATGGTATGCTTGTTCACACAATAGCTTACTTTAGTAAAGTACTCAATGTGTGTGTGTGCTTCATTCATACTTTTTTTAGTTTGTGTGGATCATTTTATATCTGACTTTGTATTTTGTATCCCGAGTAAGCTTAGTGTGAGGCCTAAGTTTATATGACACACCTCTTAAAACTGACTGGTGGCCGCTGTCATGATCGCTAATTGCTTGCTTGAGGTGTTTCGTGGTGCCGTGTTCTGGTGCCACTAAAAACCCGCCGGGTAAACGGGCTGATGCTAATTCAATCTATGACGATGTGATTTTAATGGCGCAAGAGCCAATTTTGATTAAGCTGGCCGAAAATAGAGAAGGATCTCTAGGGTACCCGGGGTCACGACACCCGTGTTTACCAAAGACGGTAAATCCCTTGGGGAAAGAAGAAAAGGATCACTAGGGTTCCTCGGGATTGTGACACCCGTACTCAACTAATGAAGGTGAGCTCCCTGAGGGGATGAAGGTTTAGAATCTTCACTTTAGCACGGCGTGGAAGTCGGAGGTGTCCTCGGCTTTCGATTGCGGTTCAAAATGAAGAGGAGCCCTCATGCTGTTTTGAAGATCGATGCTAATATATAATAAATAAATATAGAGACCATCTAATAAGAGTTTCGTAATAAAGTTTTTTTTAATTTTTCAGTCTGGCATCGTTACGCGGAATTCGAAGATAATACTGCCGTTTGCGGTGAAGCGGGAATCGGATGGCCGGTACGTTCTGAAAGCGGATGTGAAAAGAATACTACCTTTTTGTTGTCCTTTCGATGACCCAAGTCCAGGGGAGGTGTACGAAGGCCCGTCATATTTCTTGTATGGTACAAAGTCGCCTTTCAAAATGTAAGTATTCAAAGGTGGCTCTCATTTATAAGTGGTCGCGCCCGCTAAAAAGCTAACGCTATAACTAACATAAATCCCACAGGGTCCTCAGTGGCCGCGGTAGCCTAGTGGTCAAGGTATCGCACGTGGCTGGCTTGTAATGAGTTCGAGCCCAGTACCCGTGTAGAGGTTCGATGCACTTTAAATCTGTCGAGAGCTTAAACGTCCTCCTGTTGGTGTGGTGTGGTAGTTAGGAGATGGGGGTGCCAGCTCAGGTGTCGTCCTCGTCACTTGAGCATGGTTCAAAGTGACGAGGTCCGTCGTCAAAAGCCCTCGTGTAGCTGAACAGTACGACGTTAATATTGACCCATTCCCTCACACAGGGTTCTCGGGTCCGCCTTCAGGCGTTGATTTTTTTCCCGACTGATTATCATCCTATGTATATATTACGTAAAATTGATTATTTGTTATTAATAATTTTATTTATTAATACTAATTATTTATTCAATAATTAACTTTTTATTGTTTTTGTTCCGAAAATCGACAAAATCAAAAGAAGAATATGTTGGGCAGCGTATTGAATTATAATACCAAAATCGTGTACTTTCGACCCTGCAACCCCCCACTTGAAAGTTTTTTGTGTGCGCTACTTCACAGGAGCTAAATTAAATCTGTGCCATTCTGAATGAATAAAGAGGAACTATAATAATATAATTATAAAAATGTATTTGAAAAAGTAAAGGGAAATGTAAAAAAGGAGCGACTGCGGTTATTAACGTTTGGATATCGTAATGGTCGTTAAGGAAAAGTTTCCAATATGAATTTTTGAGTCCAACAAAGCATAACTGTAACAAAATTAAGTAATGCTCGCAGTGATCGAGTTGTTTTTTTTTATCCTATGCCCATCTTCGGCATCTGTCATTAGTTGATGAGCAGCCCAATAAAGTAATAATGCAGAAAAAAAAAGAAAAAGTGTCCATAGAGTTGTTTTCAAGAAACTTTAAAACAATAGGGCAGTCCCTGTAGCTTAGTGGTCAAGGTATCGCACTTGTGGTCGGCGTGTCATAAGTTCAAGCCTGGTACCACTGAAGACCCACCGTGTAGGGGGCTGATACTCCTAAAACCTGTCGAAACTCAAACGTCCTACCACTGGTGTGGAAGTTAGGAGGGGGCATCTCGGGTGTCTTCCTTGACCATGGTTCAAAATTATGAGGTTCGTCTCCAATAGCAACTTGTGCAGCTTTGTAGGGCGACGTTAATATACTTTTTTCACTCTGACTGATTGAGTGAGTGAGTGAATGAATATTAATGTCGCTCTGTTCAGCTACACGAGCCTTTTTGTTGCCGGATCACGTCCTTTTGAACCATGGTCAAGTGACGAGGACGACACCTGAGCTGGCACCCCTCTCCTAACAACCACACCACACCAACGGGTGGACGTTTGAGCTCTCAGCAGATTTAACGTGCATCGTTTCCCTACACGGCTTTTCACTCAGACTCACTCAACAAAGTTAAGTTTATTTTTAAACGATATACATGTAAAATGTATGAAATTTAATCAATGTATTTCAAGTTAGTATTTCAAGGCTCGATAACTCATGATTTCTTCTGACATGTAGTTTTACTAAGACTCTTTCGATAAGCAATTGCTTGTAATACCTGTAAGTTGTGGAGACGGCGAACGCCATGAATGCAGGTAGCTGAAGCTGAGGAGAATTTCCTGGTGCGTGGCATCATGCACGCCGCTTGTACTCCGTTGCCACTTGTTGTGGATTGATAGCCTTTTCAATCGGCTCGATAGGTACAGCTACAACTTTTCGTGTCGGCTTAACTAATTAACAAAACCATGTGATCATCTGCAAGCGACGATCATTTGAGTGCGTTGCATTATTAGAATTTGGATTGAGTAGGCACAGATTGAGGAAGCAAATTCTTTTAATTATGCTGGATGTCTTGCTTTTCTTTTAAACACTGCAGCGAATCCTTTGAAATTGAACAAGTCAAGATTGTGGATTAAAAGACTTTGTCGACAGCTTATCTTTACAATGCCATGGCATCACGCAATTCTTATTTTTCATTTTTTGGCAATCCAATTATTCTTTTATTCGGGGGACGCAACGACTTTCTCTTATCTGCAGACATCAAAACTTCCTTCCTTCCACATTCAAGTATAGGAATCTCGGAGATTCCGATTATTATTATTATTTTGTAAGAGATCATTTTCAAGATATCCCGTGATGAACAGCAATACTTTCTACCAATTTGTGCTGGTGGAACTTTAATTATGATTATTGTCTTCTAATTGATTTCAATATTGTAGAGCACAAGATCAGAAGAAAATTTAGTTAGGATGATTTGCCAAAACGCACATTCTAAGAACAACGAACCATCACCAAGTCTTCTCGAGCAAAGGGGATCTCGAATCAAAGGATGGTTGGGCGAAATTTTAAAACTAAAAACAAAGGCCCATAGCTGATGAAACATGAATTCAATTTTCTTAAAATATTTTAAGTGTCCGAGTGAGAAGGTGTTATTTCACGACAAAGCGCTGGAATTCCACATACATAATTCATATCTATATTAAAACTAACAGGATCACCTAATTTATTGTATATTTTATATTACCATGGTGTTTGGTAACCACAGAGCCAGCGTGTTAACAGATCTTTCGGTGCTAGTTTGATATCACGGGGCATGACACCTAGCGCTGCTTGGCGCGAGAAAGGAATCACGCCAAGTGAGTGTGATGTTCAGCTACACGAGGTCTTTTGGCGACGGACCTCGTCATTTTCAACCATGGTCAAGTGACGTGGACCTCACCTAAGCTGGCACCCCCTCTCCTAACTACCACACCACACCAACGGGAGGACGTTTCAGCTCTCGACAGATTTAGCGTGCATCGCTGCCCTACACGGTGGGTCTTTAGTGGTACTGGGCTCGAACTCGTGACAAGGCCAGCCACGATCCGATACCTATACCACTCTGTTACCGCGGCCACGGAATCACGCCAAGAGGGTTTGTTGTTGCTGAAATCGAATCCAAGATGGCGGCCTAGTGGTATAAAATCGTCAGGAAGATAATTTTAAGAATTGTTTTGTGAAATACATTCTAATATATACTTCAAAAGAAGAATATAAGAAGAGATTGAGAGTAACCAAGATCAATCAATAAATAATAAATAACAATATAATAAAAAGTTACATGCACTAATAATATTATGCAGTATATAATAATAATCTCTTATAATATAATTTAATAGAAATTATTTATAATATTCACATAGTATGATTTAATAATTATTATATATAATAATCATATAATATAATTTAATAGTAATTATAAAAAAGAATAATATTGTATTGTAATATAAAAATTATTCATAATACTCATACAACTCAATAATTATAAGTAAAGAACATAATAATTATAAATAAAGAATCTAATAATAAATACAACTAAAGAACCTAGTAATAATAATTATAAATAAAGAACCTATTAATAATAATTATAAATAA